>JAQZBX010004926.1:0-58220 GCA_029593785.1 Cabassous unicinctus
CCACTCAGGACAACCCCCAAAGTCCCAAAAAAGCCCCTGTGACTTTAATAAGTGATATTCCAACTAGTATATAAAAAGAGATTTGAAGTTGCTAGAAACAGTCTCTGACTATACCACCTTCATTTTTTTAATTGCTGATTTTCTGATGGAATTTCTTTCATTAACAGATATGTTGCTTTAGACATTTATGCATCATTCTTCTTCAAATTTAAAAACTTCCTATCATGTCCCATGTATTAAAAGTTCTACTTGCACTGAAGATACAATGAGTGCAGGATTCTTTAAAAAATAACTTAAAAATGAGAAGATATTTAAACTTACTTTATATATCCCACATAAACAGTTTTATGCTGCATAAATACCATAATGGAGTCTATGTGTTACTTTTCACTTAGCAAATAAAAGCATCTAAATGACTAAGAGGAGCACAATTCTTAAGGAAAATTTCTAAATATTTTTTCCAGATTGTCAATATTAGTACCTTTAAATGTAATGTCCACCATATTAAATCCATTTATTCTTCAGAAGTCTTGAAATAAAAGGGTAACTTTTGCTTAAAGAAACAAAGCATAGTATCAGCTCCATAAACTAGACTAGCCCATAAAATGAACAAGCAAATAAGAAACACAATAACTATTTGCTGGGTAGCTGGGATTTATGCAACTCTTAAGTAATTTTTTTCTTGCTTTTTGTTCCCAGGTCAAACAATAATCTACCCTTGAATTGCAGAATACTGTATTTTTATGGGATTTGTTTGGGTGAATTGAATTTAAAGTCCAGTAAAGCACAGTTCTTTTCTCATTTAAAGTTTTGATAACAAAAGTACACTCTTACTTTAGCTCTTCAATGCCCCCTATTATTTCATAGATACCTACTCTTGTTTTAAAAATTAATATCTATTTTCCTGTGGATACCTTTCTTAGCCTAACATAATAAGCACAAAATATTTTTTGATGAGATGGTGTTCTCATTTGCCCTTTAAGCTTCACTATTGAATTGTTGTTTATTTGATTTTTTTCTAGAAATAAAGGCTTCAATAACTTACCATAATTTATTCCCACTGTTAGCAATACAAATTTATACATTTGTTCCTCTATTACTGAACTCTGACTAGAAACAATACAATGTCAGGTTTGGATTAAGAATACCACAGTCAGATCTCATTTAAGGAGGAGGAAGAAATAACTTTTAGAATATTATTCATTTTACTTTAGAAATCTCAACATCTCTGCCATCCCCACTCTCCTGCCAGGGACAAATCTCCACAAGACAAGCATTTCTGATTGTGCCAAGTTATTCTGACCATTTGTTGACATAGAAAGTTGAAGGAGTAGAATAAATAAATTAAAGTAAATTATTATCTTGGGGCACCGAGAATTTCAGCATATGCCTAAGGTTTATATCATGAAACTCATAATAGCAAATTAAATGAGCCAATATAGTCATAGCATTTTTAGCTTAAACATTAATTTCAAATTCAATACATCTAATCTCACATAATAAGTCTTCTTGATTGATATAAATAGTGCCCCATGCTGAAGGGGATAATGAAGGGAAAATGACAATCATAAGTTTTAAAAGGATTTGCATTACAGTCATGTGAAATTCTTATGTGAACCTGACTCAGGTTGAATAATCTATAAATGTGAAAAGACTTAACTGTTTTTTGTTTATTTTCTGTAGTCAATATTGATGGGAATTTACTTTTTAAAATACAAGATCTATCACAATCACATTTACACATTTTCATTTATTCATTTTCAATATTATTTATCACTGATTTGGTGCAAAATATCTTAAAAGACACTGATAAAAGCAAAAAGATAAGGCATAAATACATACCCTTGTGGCATTTATGAATACATAATAATAAAAATAGTAATTTATAATTTATAACATTTATTGGCTTCTCTTTATATGTCAGGCACATATATATTTACATTTGTTAACCCATATAATCTAATGTCATTACAATGAAAAAAGCAATGTTATTATCCTCATTTTTCATTGCAGAAAATCCAAAATAATTTACAAGCTCTTGAAATTTATAAATGAATTTAGCAAGACATTTGGTATAAAGGCAATACATTAAAATCAATTGTAATGTTATATACCAAAAACAAACAAACATAAACTGTAAATTTTAAAATATACCATTTTGGGGAATGGGTGTAGCTCAGTGGTTTGAGCTTCTGCTTCCCATGTACAAGGTCCCAGACTCAATTTCTGGTACCTCAACAAAAAAAAGACAGAGATATGCATATCATTTGCAATAGTTTTATTTTTTTTATTTTTATTTTTTTTAGAGTTAAAGTGCTTTTATTTTTTTATTTTATTTTATTTTATTTTATTGTGGGTAAAAATGCAATAGTTTTAAAAAATCAAATACTCAAGGAAAAAACTACCAAAAGATGGCAACTAAATCAGAATTAAGATAAAAAAATAAATAAGAAGATAGCCTACCTACCTAATTTAATTCAATAATTTTAAAATGTCAGTCTATTTAACCTGCAAACTCATTGCAATCTCAATGTTAAAAATTCCATTAGGATTCTTTTTTTTTTTGCAAATTTTACAAGATAATTCTAAAATGTTTACGGATATGCAGAGAGTCAAGAATAACCAAAAAATCTTAAAGAAGAATAAATCTGGAAGAATTGCACTACATGATATCAAGATCTATTTTAAAGCTAAAGTAATTAAGACTGTAATAATGGTATCTAAATAGAGAAACTGACCAGGCAACAGAAAATGCAGTCCAGAAATACAATGGGAAAGTGTAGCTCAAGGGGAAAATGATGGTCATTTCAATAAATGATATAGGCTCAATTGGATAATTGCCTGGAAAATAGTGTATCTTCATCCCCACATCACACTACACCACACACACACACACACACACACACAAACCATAAAACTTCCATGGATTATTTTAGGAGAACATCTTCATGAACCTAGAGGAGGCCAAAAATTCTTAAACAGGACACAAAGTGTACTAACCATAGAAGAAAAAGCTAAACTACATTAAATTAAGAACTTTTTTTTATTAAAAAATTTCATTTAAGTATATCACTCATATATGAACATACATAAGCAATAAGTATATAATAAAAGTTTTGAACTTACAAAGCAAACTTGCATATCACCCTACAGGGCTCTCATACATCACCCCATCACTAAAACCTTGCATTGTTCTGAAACATACCAACTACGAAAGAGCTTCGTCAAAATATTAATACTATCGCCAATATCTTACATTTGATGTATTTTCCCACAACACAACCAGTTATTGACACCTTGTATCATATATTTAAGAACTTCTTTTAAACTAAGACACCTTTAGAGAGTAGAAAGGCAAGTCATAATATATGGGGGAAAAATACCTGTCCATATAAAGGAGTTTCACCCAGAATATATATAGAAAAATAATGTTCAAATGCCCAATAACAAATGGCAAATGCCCATAGAGACATTTATCAAAAGAGAATACCCAAATGGACAGTAAACATACATAAAGCTATTTGATATTCATTGGTCATCAGGCAAATGCAAATTTAAACCATAGAAACCATCATGTACACACGAAAAAAGGCTAAAATGAAAAGGACAGAAAATACTAAGTGTTGAAAAGATACAGAGCACGTACAACTCCCACATGCTGTTCACAGAAATGAATATTGTTCAACCTCTTTGGAGAATTATTTGGCAGTATCTACTAAAGCTGAACATATGAATAAAAGCTATGTATAACTAACAGAAATGTATACATATGTTCTCTTAAAGTGAATTGTTCACAGCAACACAATTTCAAACAGCCCAGAACTAAAAACTATCCTGAATCTATCAATAGCAGAATGTAAAATAAATTTTTGCATATCTATACAATAGAAATCTAGAAGGTAATGAGAGTGAATGAACTACAGCTACTTGCAACAAAGGAAAGACTCTCCCAAATGTAATACTGAGATAAAGCCAACAGAAATAACTTTGTTTACATAAATCATAAAAACAAGCAAATCTAATTTATGCATTAGAAGCCAGGATAGTGATTGCACTTGGGCTAGTCAGAAGTTGAATGGCAGTAATTGGAAGACAGCATGGAAGATAAGGAGATGGTAGTTCTAACATGATGATAATGTTCTGTTTCTTGGTCTGGGACCTGGTTGTATGGATGTGCTCAGTTATTGAAAATTCTACCAGCTGTACAGAGTTTGATATGTGAACTTTTGCATATATATTTTATATTTCCAAAAGAAAATATAAACACAATTTTAAAAGAAAAAAACATCATCCATATGGTGCTTAAATTTCTTGGGTCCTAAAATAATTAAAATTTACAACTTTGAAATCATAGACAGTAATTTAAAAAGAAAATTAGCAAATTTTAATTTAAAACAATTATGTCTTATGAATCTAATTTTACATTATATATCTTAATATAATGACTAGTTTCATTTCTAAAAATCATTTAAATTAAACTTTTATTAGTATGTGCAATTCCCAGCAATACATTTGCAAATATTGCCACCTGGCAATAATTTTGTAGGAGCAGGAAAATGTGTAACAAAATCCAGCAACAATTGAAAAAAAATAGTGTTGCTATTCTAGTTATTTTGTAGCTGGATGGAAAATTTAAAACAAAATATCTCAATCAAAAGCAAGATGTGTGTTTGGGTCACTGTGATACCCTTTTCCACCCCATATCTTAGACAACATGTGTGGGTCTGGTTCAGTTTGCTGGGCTACCAAAATGCAACGTACCAGAAATGGGTTGGTTTTTACCATGGGGATTTATTGGCTTACAAGCTTAAAATTCTGAGGTCATGGAAACATCCAAATCAAGGCATCATGAGGTGAAGCTTTCTCCCCAAAGACTGGCTGCCCGTGATCCTAGACTCCTCTGTCATATGGCAATGCACATGGCAAGACACATGGACACGTCTGCTGGTCTCTTTCTTCTCTTCCAGGTTTCCTTGTTTTCAGCTTCTGGCTTCAGGGGCTTTCTCTCTCTTTTTGTCTGAATTTCATTTTCTCATGAAAAACTCCAGTAAGTTGGGAACATTGCCAATGGGTTAGGCAGATAAAGCTCAGCTCTCACTAAAACAACAGAAAAAGAGCCAGAAGGTGCCTTGGGGACCTGCTTTGGGGTACAGCTAACCAGGAAACTGCTTCACAATTCCCAGAAGAGTGAGAGTCAGAGAAACGAAGAAACCAAAAAAAGTAATCTTAAGTTATTAAAACTCCCAGCTGCTGGGAGGGGCTCCCCTCCCCCACCTCCAAGATATTAAGCAACGGTAAAACTCCTGGGGAATTGTATCTAACTGAGAGGAGAGCAGATGTCATCCTCCCTGCCAGCTCCTTTGGATATATATACAACAGGAAGGTGCTCTGAGTCATCTAGGAGGGTACTGGACAGATAAGGAAGCCTGGGGAAAATCAAGGGTTGCCTGCCTCAGTGGCTGGAAGCTGTACACATACCCGGCCCTCAGGGCAGACAGCCTAGGTGGAGCCCCTGACTCCCTGCTCTACACAGGAGTGTGATGGCAGGTTTCGTGTGAGGAAGAGGGGTCTGGAAGGGTGGAGAGTGATTTCTTTGTAGTGAGTTTAGCCAGCTGGGCTTCCCTTGAATATTGGAAGGGACCCGGACTTGACAGAGAGAGGGGAGGGGGATATCCTCAGGCAGGCTGTCTCACACCCAGCTACCTAGGTAAAGAGAAGAATTACATCATAGAGGAGGAAGAGACAGATGGTTGATCAGCAGGGCTGACTGCAGGGAATCTAACTTGCCCTAGGGAAAAGGGGCAGATAGCCTTCTGAAAGGCTAATTAAACTAAAGAGGCAGAATAGATCAGTGGAAGAATTCCTGCCTAGCATATACAAGGTCCCTGGTTCAGTTCATGGCTCTTTCTTGAGAAGTGATCCACCAGGTTATCAGGCATCCAGCTGAAATTTTATGACAGGGAACATATAGACATATTCTTTGTATTAGCTTTTCTTAGACCTCTTATTATTATTATTGTTTAAAGTTTCCTTTTTGTTAATTTCCCTTATTTCACTTACTAAAACCCGGTTAAAAGCCTGCAGAGGGCAGGCTTCAGGGTGAAGTGATTGATGAACACCAGCACTCTGAGAAGATCCTTAGAGGTCTAAGAAAGAAGGCTGTTTTTCAGTGTTTATTTTATTATTATTATTATTATTATTATTATTATTTTATTCTTCTGTCTCCTTTTTTTAAAGGAGTTGCTATTGTCATGTTTCTTGTTTGTTGTGTTTCCCCATCCTTTGTTTCTCTGCTTGTTTGTTGTTCTTTTTTGTTTTTTTCTTTTGTTCACTGTTTTACTCTATGTAAACTATTTCTTTTCTCTCCTTCATCTTTATATCTTCTGTTTCCTGTTGTTGTTCTTTCATTCCACTTCTTTTACTTGGTCTCCAATTTTTCTTATTTTTATTTCTCTCTCTCTTTTTTACTCTGTTTACTTTATTTTTTTTTTACTTTTTTCTTTCTCTCTTTTCTCTTTTCTTTTCCCCTCTTCTCACCATCCCAGCCTTTTAATTCATTCTATATATTTTTCTGTAATATATTACTTGTTTCATGCTTCTATTCCATTTTTCTAATCTTATTCCTCTGTGCTTCTAACTTGTGTTAATTTTTCAATTTCCTATGTTTGTATGGTTCCTCTACTACCTTTTACTATTATTATTACTATTATTATTTTTCTCTCCCTATCTCTTACTTTTCCTCTGGTCCTATTTTTTTTTCTTTCAAGGGAAGATAGACAACTACAAGGAAATAGAATAAGAGGAAAGAAGTGTCAAAATGAAACCTTACCACACACACAAAAACAGTGAATTAAAACCATAGAATAGAGAGAGATGCTAAACAACTAAATAAATGCATCAAGATAAACAGATGCCTAGACACCAACAAAAAATTACAAGCCATACTAAGAAAGAGGAAGACATGGCCCAGTCCAATGAAAAAACTAAAAATCAGGAGGAGATGCAGAACTTGGAACACCTAATCCGAGCTGTCCAAACAAATATCATGAATCAACTTAAAGATGTGAAAGAAGAGATTAAGGATATTTAGAAGACACTGGGAGAACATACTAAAGAAGTTGTAAATATAAATAAAAAGATAAAGGGTATGATGGTGATAAATGGCACAATTCAAGAAATCAAAAATACACAAGAAGTGCACAGCAGCAGATTTGAACAGGAAGAGGAAAGAATTAGTGATGTGGAAGAGAGTACATCTGAAATCAAACATATAGTAGAACAAATAGATAAAAAGAAAAAATTCAGCAGGGACTTATGGATTTGAAAGACAACATGAAATGCACAAACATATATATTATTGGCATCCCAGATGAAGATGAGAAGGGAAAGGGGACAGAAGGAGTGTTGGAGGAAATAATGGCTGAAAACTTCCCAACCCTATTGAGGGAGATGGATGTACATGTCCAGGAAGTGCAGCACACCCCAAACAGTACAAATCCCAACAATATGTCTTAGGTCTATCCTAAGACATATACTTGTTAAAATGTATAATGCTCAAGACAAAGAGAGTATATTGAAAGCAGTAAGAGAAAAGAGAATCATCACATACAAGGGAAACTCTATAAGGTTAAGTGCTGATTTCTCATCTGAAACCATAGAGGCAAGAAGGCAGTGGCATGATACAGTTAAGGTGCTAAAAGAAAAATCTTCCAGCCAAGAATTCTCTATTCAGCAAAACTGGCATTCACAAATGAGGGAGAGCTCAAAATATTCACAGGTCAACAGAAATTAAGGGAATATGTCAATAAGAAATCTGCACTTCAAGAAATACTAAAAGCAGTTCTGCAGGTGGAAAGGAAAAAACAGGAGAGAGAGTTGGAGGAGAGTATAAGAATAAGAAAAAGATTAAAAGAGAAACAAAAATAACATGTAGCATACATAAACCTAAAGAAAATATATTAATGTGATTAATTCCCTGACATTAATAACATTGAATATTAATGGATTAAATTCACCACTCAAGAGACATAATTTGAAGGAGGATAAGGAAATATGACCCATATATATGCTGTCTAGAAGAAACCCAACTTAAACCAGGGACACAAGGAGGCTGAAAGTACATGGTTGGAAAACAATTTTACAAGCAAACAATAACCAAAGAAGGGTGGGAGTAGCTATGCTAATATCATGCAAAATAGACTTTATGTGTAAAACTGTTTTAAAAAACTATTCACAAGGTAAACACTGGAAAAAGTAAGTGGAGAAATACATGCCTTTACAATTATAGTGGGGAACTTTAATACACCATTATCACCATTAGACAGAACATTTCAACAGAGAATCAATAAACAAAGACTTTGAATAATACATTAGAGGACCTGGACCTAATAAACATATGCAAAACATTACACCCAAATACAGCAGGATATACATTCTTCTTGAGTGCACATGGGTCATTCTCCAGGATAGACCACATGCTAGGCCATAGAACAACTCTCAATGAATTCAGAAAAACCAAAATTATACAAAGTAATTTCTCTGACCACAATGGAATGAAGCTGGAAATCAGTAAGAGGCAGAGAACCAGATAAGGCAAAAAGATATGGAGGTTAAACAACACAGTCTTAGACAATCAGTGAGTCAGGGAGGAAATCTCAACAGAAATCAGTAACTACCTCGAAACAAACGAAAATAACAACACATCATATCAAAACCTATGGGAAGCAGCAAAAGCAGTACTGAGAGGGAAATTCATAGCAATAAATGTCTACATTACAAAAGAAGAAAGAGTTAAAATAAAAAACATAACTGCACACCTGGAGGAATTAGAAAGAGAGGAACAAACTAACCCCAAACAAAGTAGAAAAAAAGAAATAGTAAAGATTAGAGCAGAAGAAATGAAATTGAAAATAATAAATCACTAGAAAAAGTATTCAAAACCAAAAGCTGGTTCTTTGAGATTTATAAAACTGACAAACAGTTAAGTAGGCTAACAAAGAGAAAAAGAGAGAAGATGCAAATACATAAAATAAGAAATGAGGAAGAGGATATCACCAGTTTCCCCGCAGAAATAAAGAGTATCATAAAAGAATACTTTGAAAAACTATATGCCAGCAAGACAGATAATTTAGAGGAAATGGACAAATTCCTAGAAACACATAAGCAACCTATATTGTCAAAAGAGGAAATCAATGAACTCAACAGACCAATCACAAGAACTGAGATAGAGTTAGTCATCAAAACCCTACCAACTAAGAAGAGCCCAGAACTAGATGGTTTCACAGGTGAATTCTACCAAACATTCCAGAAAGAACTAACACCAATCCTGCTTAAATTCTTCAAAAAAATAGAAGTGGAGGAAACATTGCTTAGCTCATGCTATTATGCCAAAATCACATTAATACTAAAGCCAAACAAAGACATCACAAGAAAAGAAAACTATACCAATCTCTCTAATGAATCTAGATGCTAAAATCCTCAACAAAATGCCTCCTAACCATATTCAACAATACATCAAATGTATTATACACCAAGACTAAGGAGTTTCACCCCTGGTATGCAAGGACAGTTCAACAAAAGAAAATCAATGTAATACAACACATAAACAGATCCAAAGAGAAAAACCACATGATCATCTCTATAGATGCAGAAAAAACTTTTAACAAAATACAGCAATCTTTTCTGATAAAAAACACTACAAAAGATAGGAATAGAAGGAAAATTCCTCAACATGATAAAAGGTATATATGAAAAACCCACAGCTAACATCACATTCAATGGTGAAATCCTAAAGGCTTTCCCTCTAAGACCGGGAAAAAGAAAAGGATGCCCACTTTCATCGCTTCTATTTAACATTGTGTTAGAAGTACTTGCTCAAGCACTTAGGCAAGAAAAAGATATAAAAGGCAACCAAATTGGAAAGGAAGAAGTAAAAATTTCTCTATTTACAGACGACATGATCCTATACATAAAAAGCCCTGAGAAAATCTACAGCAAAGCTTCAAGAGCTTATAAATGAGTTCAGTAAACTCGCAGGTTATAAGATCAGTGTGCAAAAATCAGTAATGTTTCTGTACACCAATAATGAGCAATTTGCAGAGGAAATCAAGAAAAAAATTCCATTTATTAATACAATAGCAGCTAAAAGAATCAAATACCTATGAATAAATTTAGCTAAACATGTAAATGACTTATATGCAGAGAAATACACAACACTGTTAAAGGAAATCAGAGAAGACTTAAATAAATGGAAGAATATTCCCTGTTCATGGATACGAAGACTGAACATCATTAACATGTCTATCCTACCCAAACTAATCTACAGATTTAATGCAATCCCAATAAAATTCGCCACAGCATTTTTACTGAATTGGAAAAACTAATTATGAAATTTATTTGGAAGGGCAAGAGGGCCTGAATTACCAAAGACATATTTAAAAAGGAAAATGAAATCAGAGGAATCACACTACATGACTTTAAAACATATTACAAAGCTACATGGTCAAAAGGCATGGTATTGGCACAAGAATAGACAAACTAACTAATGGAACTGGATTGAGAATTCTGATATAGACCCGTGCATATAAAGCCAATTGATACTTGACAAGGCCACTAAGCCCACTCAACTGGGAGAGAAAGGCCTCTTCAACAAATGGTGCTTGGAGAACTGGATATCCATATCCAAAAGAATGAGAGAGGAACACCATCTCACACCTTATACAAATATTAACTGAAGATGGATCAAAGATCTAAATACAAGAACCAGGGCCATAAAGACCTTGGGAGATAATGTAGGGAAACATCTACAAGACCTTGTATTAGGAAATGTTTTTACGAACTTTACACCCAAAGCACGAGCAACAAACAAAAGAAAAAAATAGATAAATTGGATTTCCTCAAAATTAAAAACTTATGCACATCAAAAGAGTTTCTCAAGAGTGAAAAGGCAGCCTACTGGGAGCAATATTTGGTAACCATATATCTGATAGGGGCCTTATATCCAACATATATAAAGAAATCCTACACCTCAAAAATAAAAAAACAACCCATTTAAAACTTGGACAAGTGATTTGAATAGACATTTCTCCAAAGAAGAAATACAAATGGCAAAAAAGCATATGAAAAGATGCTCAACATCACTAGCTATTGGGGAACTGCAAATCAAAACTGCAATGAGCTATCTTACACCCATTTGATTGGTGGCTATTTAAAAAACAGAGGACTACAAGTGTTGAAGAGGATGTGGATGAATGGGAACCCTCATCCACTGCTGGTGGGGATGTAGAATAGTGCAGCCATTGTGGAGGACAGTTTGGCAGTTCCTCAGAAAACTAACTATAAAAATCTCATACTATCCAGCAATTCCACTGTTGGGTATATACCCAGAAGAACTGGAAGCAAGAATACAAAGAGATATATGCACACCAATGTTCATAGCTGCATTATTCACTTTTGCCAAAAGTTAGAATCAACCCAAATGCCCTTTAACAGATGACTGGATAAACAAATTGTGGTATATGCATACAATGGAATATTACTCAGCTGTAAGAAGGAATACAGTATTAACACACAGGATAACATGGATGAATCTTGAAGATCTTATGTTGAGTGAAGCAAGCCAGGCACTGAAGGACAAATATTACATGACCTCACTGATATGAATTAAGCAAAGTGAGCAGACTCACAGAGCTACAGTCTGAAGATAGGTTTACAGGAAATAGAAAAGGAGAAGAAGGTTGTGAGTTAACTCCCATATGGGCAAAATCTATGTTAAGGTGGAATTGTGTAATTGTACAGTGGAGGGGCATGATAGTGGAGTAAAGGTGGAATTGTGTAATTGTACAGTGGAGGGGCATGATAGTGGTGTAATGATACCTTTAGGTTGGGTGGTAGTGGTTTGTCAGGGGGGTGGAGGGGAGGTTAGGTTGGACTGTCCATGGAACTGGCGGTAGGGTTGGGGGAGGAGCAGGTGAACACTGGGATTTGGTGGGTACATGGTTGAAACTATAATGCTGGGAATGCTCTTTTGGGAATATGGCAAGTGAGAGTTGCTGGTTTGGGGTGTTGGATGTAGGGGGCATCTGGAGAGGGTGCACCTGGGCAGGCTTTTAAGGTGTGTATGAGTGTTCATCTTGCTATGTTGTGTTATATCAATGGATGGAGACCCATATAATGAGCAGCAATGTGGTGGACTCCCATAATGGAGAGGCCTGCTATGTTCTCAAATAGAGGGGGGGCAGGAGTCTCTTAAGAGCAAGGGCAGTGCTAATAGGGAAGGACAGACCACTGTGCCAAGTCCTCAGTGTTGTTGCAAGTAACTATGAATCTTGTCCTTCAAGGAGTGAAGCCTGCTGATTACCATGGGACCCTAGGAGAGGTGGAGGGAGGAATAGAATAGATGGAACAGGGGGCATTTTGCTAGAGATGGAAGTGTTCTACATGATCTTGCTATGATGGATATATGCCATGTTGAATTGCATCAAAGTTTAAAAAGTGTATGATCCAAAATGTAAACCATAATGTAAACCATTTACCATGGTTGGTAGCTATGTTTCAATATTTGTACATCAGTTGTAACAAACATACCATCCACATATAAAATGTTATTAATAGGGGAAGCGGGGAAAGGGGGAGGATGTTGGGTATATGAGAGTCCCCTGTATTCGGTACATGACTTTTCTGTAACCTAAAACTTTGAGGATGAAAAAATAAAAATACAAGTAAGACACTGGGGGAATAAATGGAAGAAAATGTCACTGTTCATATAGGAGAACGGATCTTACAGTGATGAAAGGTAAAATGTCAAAAAGTTTTAAAAATATTTTTCATTATTTGTAATATCCCAAAGTTTAATTTTTGTATTTTTGTATTTTTTTTTAATTTTTTGTATTTTATTTCTTATTTTTAAAACTATCATTATTATTTCATTTTCTTATTAATTGTATTTGGCTAATTAATTGGTTTCATTTTTGAAGAAGTTTTGGATCACAGAAGGATTACATCTGTGGCAGAGGAGGATCATTGGTGCAGGGATTCAGTGAAAGGGGTTACATGGGAGGAAGCTCATCTGGGCACACATATAAGACATATTGTGGGAATGCTTTGGTTAAACTATCTTTGAAACAGTTTAAAATCTGCTTTGCTGCCCAAGCAAAATAACTGCTGCATGGGGGAAAGCTGCTGTTATCAGTTCCTGCTGAAAACAATAAGAACTTTCTTACTTTTACGCTCTTACTTAGCTAGAGCTTTCTGCCTCTCCATTATCTCCTGCACAACCCAAAACTTTCTGAGCCCTCACACGTACAGCATGTCTTTGGGCATGCCTCCTGATATAGCTGACAGTATATATATTGAAGGAGATCCAATAAATGGGGCCTCCCCCAAAGAATACTAAGCTTCAAAGTGTTTTCATTTCATTCCTGCGGCAATTGGTGACCCCAATGTGATACGGTGCCATTGCGGGCTCTGCTGAACAGATCCCCACAAGACTTTGCAGGACAGATTCCTGCTGCAAGCAGTTTTTGGGACAGCCCCCAGAGCACCTTGTTGAAGAAACGTGGTCCGGACCTAATCATCCTCTTAGAGGACATCAACATCCCAGTGGTCAGTCGGCCATCAAGGTAAGTAACATCACCACTGTATGTAGTAGTCCCACCACTACTATATGCAGTAGTCCTACCACTACTGTATGCAGTAGTCCAAATATTATTTGTTGCAAAAAAAACTTTGTCTTTTAAAGTAACATGGGGGAATACATTAACCCCTAAACAGAGGGTCCAATTAAGAGTATTACAGCAACTGCTTCAAGCTGCTGAATGTAAAGTGAAAGAAGAGCAACTGTTTGATATGTTGCACATGATGCATACATATTGCCCATATTTCCCCAATGAGGGAAACTTCAATTTAGAATTATGGGAATAAGTAGGATGAAATTTGAAATGTAAGTTTGAACCCAATTCCTTCATAAAAGGAATTTTGAACTCCATTGCTAATAGCTACCAGATGTGCCCCTGGGATTGGAAAGTTCTTGTAAAAACTATTGTCACCCCAGCCCAATTTAGTGTTTGGCAACTAGAATAGCAAGAAGCCTGCACTCAACAGATAGAAGTGCCGAATAAAGCCCTTGTTGTTGAAATGATGCTTGTAAGAAAACATTCTGCCAAATAGTTAACTAAGATAAGGAAAATATTCCGGCAGCAACTCTGCAAACCTCCTACTGCCTACATGATGATAAGCTGTGGGCTGATGGGGGCTAATAGAATTAAACCGTTGAAAGAGTAGGAAAATTTGGCAACACAGTTTCCAGAAAAATTCTCAAAGCCAGTAAAATCAAAGATGTATGTTTCTATTGATGTGTTGTAACTCATTTCATATGTTTGTCTGTTTGTTCACTGTCAGTGTATGTTTTGATACCTCCAGATGGTAATATTAAATTGATAAATGAAAATTATTAAAAGAAATCTATTCAAATGGCCAAAAATTAAATAAGTGCTTATATTAATAAATAAATATGGATATTAATTTGAAATAATAAGAATAGTTAAAACCAAATTGAATCATTATTTTGACAAGTTTGTTAAGTGTTGATGGTAATTCTATGTTGTAGGAGGTTTGCTTGGAGACAGTTTCCAAAATCATTTTGGTAACTTATGTATATAAGGTATATAGAATGTGTTTTTATTATTAAAGAAAAAGAAAATAATTTTATCCTAAGATAATGAATGAATACAGAAAGTGCAGAAGGTGCATGGAAAAGAAATTTTTGTGGTCAAGGTTAAGTAAGATTTGATGGGTCTATCTATAAAGTTTTAAAAAGCTTTAGTATCAAATAGTACATCGATGAAAAGTTAAAATTGTTATAAAATTAAAACATATTCTTTAATCTTCTATTAATTAAAGTTGTATGAATAAAAAGTTCATAAAAATACTTAAAAGTGTCTAAAATTCCTAGAAATTTAACAATGTTTATGTGTCACAAAAACAACCTCTTATCATAAATTAAAGTAAACCCCCTGTGGTATACAGCAGTCCCAAATATTGCTAGTTTGTTGCAAAAAATTAATATCCAGTTATGTCACTATCACTTTGTTTTGAAATTTGTTAAAGATTTCTTTAGTATCTCCTTGAGAAAGTCAAGCCAGCCTGTATTCCCCTTCTTGTAAAAAAGCCAACAATAAACTAAGTTTAAATTCAACACTGTGAGTCACAGCCCCAGTTCCAATTAAAATGCTAACAGCAGAACCAATGCAGGTATTAAGAGAACAAGTTAATGCACTGCCCCACAGCTCAAACAGGAAATAATAATTTATTATTGCCTGTGCCTTAAGTTATACAAAATAGAGAAAATAAAGTCATTTTAATCATGCTACAAGCCTATATAACCTCATTGGTTAGGAATCTTAAATGCATAAGCAATAAAAGTTTATTCATTGGATGTCTGCTAATTAAAAGTCTTATTATTGTTTGTTGTTATATAATTTACTGTAGTTATGAATCATATATAAAATACTCAAATACTAATCAAAACTTTAATACGATACATTGCATACTTAAGTAATTTAATAACTTGTATATTATACATAAATGTGTATTATTAAATGTATATGTAAATCTCTTATTTTGAGTTTGAACAATCCTGAAACTGAATGTATTAGAAAAAATTTGGTGAGTATTGTCCAAACCTAAAAATGAAACATCATGCAGGAAACTGTTTATCAGCAAACCAATGCCTAGCTAGTCAGCACTTTTCATATTTCAGGAAAAATAATGAGAACTAAAACTGTGGGCACATCAGGGATGTTTTGTAACAAATAAGAACAGATAGTGCATTCCAGAGTGTTGTGTTCCTCCCTGGGAAAGTTGGCCATGTTCTCAGGGACTAATGCGTAGTCCTTGGAGTGTACTGTCCAGGGAGTGTTGTGTTCCCTCCTGAGGAGGCTGGCCACTTCCCTGGGAATTAACACAATGCTCACAAGTTGGCAGCTATAGTATCAAGTTCATTAATAATGAACACAGTAAAAATATAGTCCTTACTCAAACCATTTAAAGTCCCACCCTAAAAGAGAGTGCTCTATACAAGTGTTGTTTTCAATCAAAATTCTAGTATTGGCTGCTAATTCAAAACTTTCCAGCTGAAAGCTAGATGTTAGTGAGTTTATATGTAAAACTGCTCTATTTATCCGTCATTCTATAACACTGTTCAGTATTAATTTAATCTTATAATTGATTATGTTATTCTTATTTCTTACTCTAATTGTCAGTATAAACTTATTAAACTATATATTTATTTTAGCATTTATCTTCTATCCATCCAGCACTCTAGCCAAAAGTGAGCCAAGTGTATCAGTGTGTCCCCCAATTTAGTAAGTATATAAATATATATACACATATCATAAAAGATTGGAATATAACAGTTAAACCCCTGTTTGCAAACAATCCTTCACTTATCTTGTATTATTAACAAAAGTTCACTAACTAGATATCAGTGGAAAGCCCTACCGCAAGAAATGCTCAATAGCCTCACTATGTATCAATATTATATCTTTCAGGTTTTACACTCTACTCATTCTGCCTTCACACAAAAATATATTTATCACTACATGGATGACATCCTTATTGCAGTCTCCTTAAAAACATTTTTAACACAACTCTATAAATATATCCAAAATTCTCTTACCTGAGCTAGTCTCCAAATAGCCCCTAATTAAGTCCAATTAACTCAGCCTTAAAAATATTTAAAATATGTCATGTCATCTATAACAATAAAACAAAAAAAAGGGGAGTATGGATACCTCTTCTAGAAATACAATAGCCCTAGAGCTATACACTTTAGATTTTAAAAATTGTAATAAAGTTGACTTTTCAGCAGCTGAGAAACATTTCTCCCCTCATCAGGAGAATGATAAAATACAAGCTAAAATTCTGTACAAAGTAATGTTGGGAGATAGATCTTGGAAAGGACCCTGTGACCTTATAATGTGGGGGCAAGGATATGTGTGTGTTCTTACTCCAACAGACCCCTAGTGGCTGCCAGCAAAGAACATGAAGCTATACCATGAGCTGGAAAGATCACTCATTCAACCCAATACTGCAGATGGAGAAGATGATGACGTAGGACCAAAGGAATTCCTGGACACAATCATGATGTTAATTCTTCAAGCTCTCTCTTGAGTTTGTCACACTGAACAAAAAATCATCACTTTAGTCACTGCCTCATCTCTCTCTTCCACATCCAAAGATCAAGAACTAAAATAAAACAAAGGAGAAGTCTTAGGAGCCCTTTAGTTAAAACACCTTTAAATTAGTTTTTCTTAAATATTATTAAACTAATTGTTTAATTTTAGTAAAAGCTCTGCTCAGCTCTGCTAGCTAACAAAAATTTATTTGATTCATGCTTGTAACAAATCATTTTTTCCTAGAGTAAACTTTTTTTAAATTTTCTTTATTTTTTCATTTTTTTCTTTTTCTTTTTTTTCTTTATTTTTTCACCTTTTCTTTTTTTTTCCTAGAGTAAACTTTTAAGCCTTATGTCTCCCAACTTTACCTCTAAGCCTTCTTTCCTTCCTTTTCACTTGCCTTTTCTAGTTTTACTGTATTCTGGGAGTATCCTGCACATGTCCCATACTTGGGATTGCTTGTGTCTCCATTAACTGTAACGGCCTTCTGAGAGCTGGTCAGCCTGGGTTTTCCGAAACTTGTAACCTGAGTCAGGGCCCCGCCAGCGAGCGTGGATATCCCAAGGCAGGTGCTGAGTGTGGAGGCTATGGAAACTTTGGCAGTCTCTCATCATCCTGTTTGGCCCAGGAGGATGGCTGGTTAGCCAGAGATTGGTAAGATTCCTCAGGGAAGGAACAACCTAAAACAGGCACAGTTGCCAGGCGACCATCAGGAAAAAAATTGAGGGTCTGTAGAGGTAGGACATTAACCCTCACCCCTCCCAAGGGAGGTCAATTGCCCCCATGGCTACTTTGTTTCCCACGTACAGCCCAGTTCGGAACCCAGGTAACAGACAGCAACCTAGCCTTACTATTACCAATCATCAAATTAAAAACAAATATTTATAAAGGCTGTGTCAGGATACATTTCCCCTTTCCTTTTCTTCTTTCTTAAACAAAAAGGGGGAGATGTGGAAATGCTTTGGTTAAACTATCTTTGAAACAGTTTAACCTGCTTTGCTGCACAAGCAAAATATTGCTGTATGGGAAAAAGCTGCTGTTATCAGTTCCTGCTGAAAACAATAAGAACTTTCTTACTTTACACTGTTACTTAGTTAGAGTTTTCTGCCTCTCCATTATCTCCTGCACAACCCAAAACTTTCTGAGCTCTTACACATACAGCATGTCCTTGGGCATGCCTCCTGATATAGCTGACTATATATATATTGAAAGAGAGCCATTAAATGGGGCCTACTCCAAAGAATACTAAGCTTCAGAGTATTTTCATTTCATTCCAGTGGTAATTACATATAAATGTTTTCAAATGTTCATGGGGTATTGTCACAGTGGGTGGAGATTCACACAATAACTGAAGGAATATCAATTTCTTGTCCTCAGGAGCTCTGCCACATTTTTTAATGAATCAGCAAGAATCCACCAAGTACAGGGGCAATGATGAGTGAAGGAGGATGGTCCATTGATGGGCCCTTGATATTGATGACTGTGCATATGAACCTTTACTCTTGAAATTGAAACTTAGCCTAGTATTATAGGGTACATAAGAGTTGACTCCTGGGAGCCTCCTTGTTGCTCAAATGCGGTGTCTCTCTAAGCTGAACTCAGCATATAAATGCATTACCTTCCCCCCAGCATGGGACAAGACTCCTGGGGATAAGCCAACCTGGCACCAAGAGAGTATTTCCAAGCACCAACCAGCAATGCAACTGGAAAAAGACCTTGACCAAAAAGGGGAAGATATAAAGACAAATGAGTTTATTTGGCTAAGAGACTTCAAAGTGAGCCAGGAGGTCATTTCAGAGGTTACGCTTATGCAGTTCTCAGCAGGATCTCTTTGACTGCCATAGTAGATACTACCCCCAAGTAGTAGGGCTTCTGAGGGCTCTGGAGACATCCAGACTCTATAGTTAGGGCAGATAGCTCAGGGGTTTTGTGTCTGGCCAGTGGGCCCTACTTTGGAATTTATGCTCCCCAGAGTGACAGAGTTGGACTCAGTTGTGGTTTCCCTACACATGGCTCTTCTCTCCTTCTGTTTGAACCTATAATTAGTACTAGAGTTGGTAGGTGTACATCCAAAAGACTTAAATCTTTGGGCTGCCCATGTGCCAGTTGGGCCCTGAATCTCAACAGAATTGCATCCCCTACTTGCCAGTTCATAGGGCTTACCCAAGATAACTAACATGGAGGCGATAATGGACCACTACCATACCAAGGAACTGAAAGACTCTACAACTGCAAGTAGAACAGTCTCATCCATCAGCCCTAAGGGATCATAGCCCCCTCTCAATTACAGTTGGAGTGGACATCACCATACCAGAATACTCAGGATTAGGGAATGAACTGTGGACTAAAGTAGACTTACTGGTATTCTACTATAGATTTATTGTGATTCTAGTGATGGAAGAAATTATATCATTGATGTGGAGGCAGTGGCCACTGGAGGTTTTGAGGGCAGGGAAATGGAAAAACAGGTGTAATATAGGAGCATTTTTGGGACTTGGGAATTGTCCTGAATGACATTGCAATGACAGATACAGGCCATTATAAATCTTGTCATAACCTACAGAAATGGGTGGGAGATAGGGTAAAGTACAATGTACACTTTAATCCATGTTTAGTGGCAATGCTTCAAAATGTGTTCATCAATTGCAACGAATGTACCTTACCAAAGAAGGATGTTGTTAATGTGGGGAAATGTGTGACATGTGGGGAGCGGGGCATATGGGAATCCCCTATATTTCTTATGTGACATTTGTATAATCTAAGTATTTTTTACAAAAATAAAAAATAAAAACAAAGAAACAAGCAAAAAAAGACTCCAGTAAGAGCATAAGACCCACCCATGGATGCACCTTAACTGAAGTAATCTAACCAAAGGCCCTTAACTAAAGTAGCCTAATCAAAAGGTCCCAACTACAATAGATTTACACCCACAGGAATGAACTAGCTTTAAGAACGTGGTTTTCTTGGGTACATACAGTCTCAAATTACCACAAGGTCCATTTGTGCTCTTCTCCCATCTCTATCCACACTGCTGTGTCTAAGCACTGAAGCCATATGTAAAACTAGGTAGATAGAAAAAAGGATTTCATATTTCTTTGAAAATATTCAGTGGAATCTAGTGTTACTCCAAGGACAAGTTGTGGCATAGTGAAATCGGTGTCTCCCATTTTCTTTGTGCCCTCTTGGTACTCCCACACTTGCAAACACACACATGCGTGCACACACACACACACACATTAATTTCTACTACCAGGTGCCCCTTGTCCCCCAAGTCTGTGCCCATGGAGGAATCATGCTGAACCAGTTCTCCAGGGAGAAAGCACCATATGTCAAACTTCTGCTCTTCCTGTGGATAAACTTGCTAGTTCTCTATTCCATTCTCTCAGAACAAGCTTCTTTAGATGAACAAGGTGCATCTAAAATTAATCTGA
Source organism: Cabassous unicinctus (assembly GCA_029593785.1). Classification (NCBI taxonomy): domain Eukaryota; kingdom Metazoa; phylum Chordata; class Mammalia; order Cingulata; family Chlamyphoridae; genus Cabassous; species Cabassous unicinctus. The sequence goes on from JAQZBX010004926.1 coordinate 20,606, forward strand.
CCTATGATAGTAAGAATAAATGTGCCAATAGCCCTTGTTTTGCCTTCCAGGAAAGTCCATTTCCCATAACTGTCCTTTTGAGACTAGGCCTTAACAACAAAGCAAGATGCTAATGATGGTCCTACTAGACACCATGTAACATTTGCAGGAGAGATTTTGCGTGTAGAAGGACTTCATGGTGCCCTTCTAGTCATAGTGTACAAGAATTTAGTCAATGGTAGATCTTGTGCAATCTACTGTCATATCATAATAGTTCATTTAATAAAATATATTTTTTATTTAAATATATTATTCATACATGAACATACATAAACAATAAATGTATAGCAAAAGTTGTGAACTTACAAAATAAACATGCATAACATCATATAGAGATCCCATACATCACCTCTCCACCAACACCTTGCATTGTTGTGATACATTTGTTACAAACTATGCAAGAGCATCATCAAAATATTACTATTAACTATAGTCCCTATCTTACATTTGGTGTATTTAGTATTTACCATCCTATTTGAAAAGCTGATCAAAAATAGATTTCAAAATTAGCAATGACTAAATATTTTTAAATTAAATCTAAATAAGCAAATTTGAGTAACAATCATCCTGAACTTCAGCTAGAGAGTGAAATGTTAGCCATATTGACTTAATTCCCCATAACACAAAAATTTACCTATATCCTTTACATTCTATCATATCTACTTTTTGAGACATTGGTTATTTGTAAATTTAAGCCTCTGATCCTGTTTATCAAGTTCCATTTTTTATAATGCAGTCTAGAAATTCCATACTTATTGGAATTTTCTGATCTTTGAAATTAATAACTAGATTTTAAATAATTGATCAGAGCATTCTAATAGTTAAAAGAACATCTTATATAAGTTATATTCAGAATCTTCGGAATAGCAAAATCCCATTTTGTTACCTTTCTTATTAAAAAGATTATCAAAACAGAAAAAAAATAGGTCTATTTAAAAATCTTCCTGTAGAAAGGCAAACCTATGTCAATTTAAGCTAAAAAAAAATTACCTATGCTTGTTATGACATTTCCTTAGCATCTAAATTAATGTTATACATATGAAAACCAGTTTCTTTGAAAGCCTCATCTAAGTTGCTTCAGAAAATTTTGTGGAATTTTTTAGTTGGATATAATCAAAGGGAGAAAAATGGTATAGATATTATAACTCAGCAGTTGTTTTAGTGAATGAATGCTCTAAAGGTCTCGACATTTATTTCCTTAGAACGTATTCACTTTCTCATTATTTATTTATAGCACCAAGAAGAAGGTATGACATATATAATGCAAACCATTTTGTGTTATTGAAAAGGCATGGGAAGTCTATTGGTGTGATAATGTAGACAGGAAATAAATCAATGTCAATGGGGAATAAGGTCATAGCCAAGAGTGAAGTCTGAGTTAGGACCTATATCTATAAAGTGAGAGAGGTTACAAGTATCACTCAGTCAGAGACAAGAAGTGAATATAGCCAGATATCATGGAACTAATGAAACTACAAATGAGATCATTCCAAGAATACTTTTGAGTAAAAATGGCAAGTTGCAGAAAAATATATGAAATATTAGCATTCTAGTGAAATGACAATAAAAATACTCAAAGCATTACTATATATAAGATGTATGATCTTTAGTTCTTACTCTAGCCTTGTGTTTTCTTCTCTCTCTCTTTCCATCGCTGAATAAATATTTTTTTAAACTCCTCTAAAAGGACACATACTAAGCAAATAACAGTGTTACTGTTACTTCCAGACTTCCAGGGAAAGAAGATGATTGTGATTGGGATAGGGGCGTGGTGTTGAAAGGGTCCTTTAGTTTCAGAGTAATGCCCTGATTTTTATAATGAGAATATATTCATGTAATAATTTTATAAGAATCAAGAATTAAGAAATATAAATGAAATAAATTAAATTACTGATTCAACCAAGAAATTAGAAATGGAAATAGACAGTACATAGATTAGTAGTAAGTGGGAAGGATAGAGCAGTGAGTGCAACAGAAATACTTTCAGGTTCCAGACCCCCAAATTTTCCTCCCATTATTTATATTCCCTGGCCAATAATTCATTAAACAAATGTACCAGGCCCCTTTCAGCTTTTGGGTAATGATAGTTCCTGAATGTTGGGGAAGTCAGGCATTTACATTAGATCATGAAACGAATTTCTTAGTTGTACTCTGGAGGCCTGCCCACAATAATAAACCTTTATTTTGTTGTATAAAGTTAAGAGACAGTGAAGGGAAAAATCCTTCAAGGAATGACTTAGACATGCAGAAGAATTTAGAGAACAACCTATTTCAGTTAGGATGTTAGAAATGTTAACCTAACAAGACCACCTCATTGACTAGAATGTAACCTCTAGAATAGCCTTGACTTATTTCTGGGTTCCTTAAAATTGAACTTGGCCAAGATGGAAGCTGAACTTTGTTCACAAACATAGCTTCCTTCAAATAGCCTCCCTGGAAGTACCAGAAGAAAGGGAAAGACTCAGGAAAGTAAACAGAGACTCCTCATAGTCTGGTGTGCCCACAGGAAATTTCACCACTTTCAGTGGACTTGATGATATTACATATAATCATCAGAATTGATGAGCAATTGCAATATTCCTGGAGATGACAAATTGTCATGCTTTTTATAATTACTCTGCTGATATTGATAGATTTAAGATTGTATATATATATGATATGACCAGTGTCTGCATTTTCATAGAACTGGTTTCTTACTAAATTTAGCAATTTTTAGTTGTGTTTGTTCTTTGATTTCCCAGATTGCTCAAATGCAGACATTGACACTTTTCCCCTAAAGGTGGGTCCCATCCTGACTCCCAGCCAATCCTGACCAAATCAAAGAAAATATTTGGAAATTAATTTCAAAAAACAACTGAGATCAAGAATTAGTATGTAGTGGATTTGAGAATGTGCCCACTAAATTTCAGTGTGTAAAACTTGGCTTATAGTTCTGTTTGTAGTTTGAGATTAAGTCAGAACCTACCAAAATTTGTAATGGTTTCCCTCTCTTGGTCCTCCTTAATTTGATTTCTTTAACTGGGACCAGATGATAATTTTAAGAAAACAAGAGGTATAGACCAGTCAAAGAATTTAAATGAAAATTTCCCAGTCAAATGTATTGTCATATATTATTTGAGCTGTCTCTTCTGTCTTTCTGAAAGTGAGATTCTTCAACTGTCCAAATGGCTTGTCAAATAAAAACAAACAAATTTTGATTTAGAAAAGGAGAGACTTTATCCAAAAATATTATTTCAATAGGGAGACAGTTCCAATCTCAGAAAATCTGCAAGTGTCTCATAATCAAACAGAAAAAAAGACTTTTCTTTTACAGGGAGAGGTAAGCAGATAGTAGCAGAAATTTTGAAGGAGAACTTGGGCAAGCAAGGGGGTGCGAAACTACCAGAGCAGTTTGACGGGAAATGTGTCTTGCTATGATCAGCCAGTTCTCAGAATAAACTGATAAGGGAGGTGTGCTCTTCATTTTAGTGCTTGCTCAGGCTAGGGGTCCAGCTCAAGTTAAGGGGCCCTTGGGGAGGAATGAAGCCTAAGCAAAGTTTGGTCAAGACAGAACAAGAGGTAAGAAATGGGCAATTGTGAACACGTGGGCATAGCCCAGAGTACTGTCAATGTGAGTTGTGTGTATGTTTCCGCAAGTGTATGTGTGTGTGTGAACATCATGAAGAACACCTGGTTTTGTTCTTTTAATGTTTAATTCCTTTAGTTATAAATGCAAAATTATTTATCCTTAGGCTTTTTATTGCCTTGTTTAATTAAACTTTTTCATTTTAAGAAAATTTAGGTTCATATGCAAAGAGATCCAAAGTACATACACTTTACCCTGTTTTCCTCAGTAGTAACATCCTCCTAACAATGGTATAATATCCCAACCAGGATTTTGGCATTGATACAGTCAAGATACAGGGCATTCCCATAACTACAAGGATCCCCTTGTTGCTCTTTTGTAGCCACACCCACTTCTCTCCCACCCTACTTAACCTTACTCAACACTCTACCACCTATTTAACCCCTAGCAACCATTAATATGCTCTCCATTTCTATAATTTTGTCAGTTCAAGGAAGTTAGAGAATGGGAGCCATAAAGTATGTAATCTTTTGAGGTAGTCTTTTTTGTTTTCTTTCACTTAGCATAATTTTCTGGGGATTCATTTAGGTTGTTGCATGTATAGTTTGTTTCTTTGTATTGTTGAATAGTGTTCCATGGTATGAATGTACCATTGTTATCCATGCACCCATTGAAGGATATCTGAGTTGTTTCCATTTGTTAGCTATTATAAATAAAGCTGCCTTACACATTTGTGAGTAAGCTTTTTATGTAAACATAATTCTTCATTTTTCTGGGATAAACACACAGAAGTAAATTTCTGGGTTGTATGGTATTGCATATTTAGTTTATTAAGAAACTGCAAAATATTTTCCCTCAGTGGCTATACCATTTTACATTCCCACCAACAATGTTTGAATATCATGTTGCTCTGTGCCTTTGTTGATATTTGGATGGTCAGTATTTTATATTTTATACCATTCTGATAGTTGTGTAGTGATATGTCACTGAGGTTTTACTTTGCATATGCCTAAAGGCTAATGATAATGAATATCTTTTCAGGTGCTTATTTAAAATCTGTATATGCTCTTAAGTGAAATATTTCTTCATATCTTTTGTCCATGTACTAACTAGGTTGTCTGTTTTTTTTACTATTAATTTTTGAAAGTGCACTATATATTCTAGGTACAAGGCTGTTGTCAGATATATATATTTTAAGCTATTTTCTTCCAATCTACAGATTGCCTTTTCATTCTCTTAACAAAGCAAGTATTTTTAATTTTGTTGAATTCCAGTTTATTGATAGGGACAGTTATATTTCTTTCTTTCCATTGTGTATGATTTTTATTTCTTTTTCTTGCCTCATTGCAATGGCTGAAACTTCAGACACTATGTTAAATAACAGTTATAAGAGTGGAACTATTGTCTTGCTCCCAATATTAGGGAGAAAACATTCAGTCTTTTACCATCATGTTATTTTAACTGTAAGGTTATTTTAGATGGTCTTTATCAAGTTGAAGAAGTTTGCCACCTCTAATCCTAGTTATTCCTGATAATTTTTACTATGAATGGGTATTATTTTGCCAAATTCTTTTTCTGCATTGATATGATTATGTAATTTTTTTTCTTTAGCCTGTTAACATAGTGAATTCCATTGATTGATATTGAATCACCTTTCATCCTTGGAATAAACTCCACTTGACCATGGTGTTAAATTATTTTTTACATTACTAGATTCTTTTTTATTTTATTTTATTTTTATTTTTGTATTTTTTCACATTATTGAATTCTATTTGCTCATATGTTGTTAGGGATTGTTATGCCAATATTCATGAGAAATATTGTTTGGCCATATCCTCTTTTCGTACTCTTTGTTTTTTTCTGTCAGGGTAATGCAAACTTCATAAAATGAATTGAGATGATTTCCCTCCTCTTCCACTGTCTAGAAGAGATTGTGTAGAACTTGTATTAATTCCTTACTTGCTTAATAGAATTCCCGAGTGAAAGCATCTGAGTGTCAAGATTCCTTTTTTGTAAGTTTTAAAATCATGAATTTAATTTCCTAAGTAATTATAGGGCTATTCAAATTAGCTACTTTATTTTGGGTGAGTTGTGATAGCCTGTGTTTTTAAGGAAGTGGTCCATTTCAAGTAACTTGTCAAACAGATGTGTGTAGAGATGTTTATATTATTCTCATTAACTTTTTTTATGTCTGCAGGCTCTTTCATGATATCTCCTGGTTCATTTTTGATATTGATAATTTGTGGTTTTTCAAAGAGTGGATTATCAATTTTATTGAAGTTTTAAAATGACCAAACCTTTTTTTCAATGATTTTCTCTATTGCTTTTTGTTTTCAATTTCATTGATTTCTGTTCTTATCTTTATTATTTCCTTCTTCTTACTTGGGATTTATTTTGATCTACTTTTTCTAGGCTGCTGTGGTGGAAGTTTAGATTATTGATTTGAGACTTCTCTATTCTAATGTATGTATTGAGTACTATAAATTTTCCTCTCAATACTGCTTCAGCTGTGTGCCACACATACATATTTATGTATGTATTTTAATTTTTTCTCAATTCAATTTAATTTTTATTTCCCTTGAGACATAGTTTTTTTTCATGGATTATTAAAAAAGGTGTTGTTTAGTTTTCAAGTGCTTGTAGATTTTATGCTATGTCTCAGTTATTGATTTCTGTATATAATTCCATCCTGGTTGAAGACAATACTCTGTATGATTTCAATTCTATTAAATTTGTTGAAGTTTGTTTTATGTCCCAGGTTCGTTTTATAGCTGTTCTATCTTTGTGTATGTTCTGTGTGCATTTTAAAAGGATGTACATTATGCTGTTTTTCAGTAGAATGTCCTATAATTGCTGATTAGATCTTGTCAGTTGAAGTTTTGCTGTGTTGTATATCCTTGCTGATTTTCTGCCTAGCTGTTCTATCAGTTATTGAGAGAGGGATGTTGAAGTCTTCTATAAATGTGGATATATTACTTCTTTGAATTCTATCCATTTTGCCTCACAAATTGTGTAGCTCTCTTGTTTGGTGCATACACATTTCAGGCTGCTATATATTTTTGATTGATTGACTTTTTTATCATTAAATAATGTCCCTCTCTGTCTCTGGTAATTTTCTTTGCTCTGACGTCTGCTTCATGGTGTATTGATTTAGCCAGTTTGATTATTTTATGAATACCAAAAAGAGAAAGATTATGTTTGTAAACTAATCTGTTCCTCTGGATGTGATACCCTTGGATTGCATTAAATTCGGCTGACTTGTCTTTGATTAGATTCCTGTTAAGATTGAGTTAGGGCTTTTCTTTTGATTTGACTACATCAGTGGGCGTGACTCAGGTTGAGTCCCTGCCCCCTTGGTGGGTCTCATATAAATGGACACTCAGTCAAGAAGACACAGGGGAAGAAAGGGCTGAGTTATTTTTGATCGGCCATGTGACAAAAAGAAGGCTCAAACAGCTGAAGCCCAGGAGAGCCATGAGTCAATTTGCCTGATAGCTTACAGTTGGGACTGGGAAGAACAGCAAAGACTGATATAGGAGTCCTGAAAAGAAACAAGCCCTATGCCAGGAGAAAAAGGACTTCACTTAAACATGAAGCCTCAAGAGGCTGGGCCTATGGAGCCTCAAGAGAAGAGGATCCTAGAGGTGAAGGCAGAGACCAAACAGATTTCGGTGACCACCTGCTTCAATGTGTGGCAACTAAATTTGGTGAGACAGCGAACTTGAGTTGGACTTTTTACTGCCTTCTAACTTTAAGCTTTTACCCCAAATAAATACCCTTAATAAAAGCCAACAGATTTCTGGTACTTTGCATTGGAAGCCCTTTGGCAGACTAATACACCTTTCTTTGTAAATGTTTGTCGATATACCTTTCTTTCATTTTCCTTTTAACCTGCCTATATGGTTATATTTAAAGTGAATTTCTTATAGACACCATACAGTTTCATTTTTTTTTTCATTCACTGTATCAATCTCCATCTTTTAATCATCATATTTATTCCATTTTCATATAATTTTTGATATGTTAGAGCTTAAGAGTTCCATTTTATTTTTTTGTTTATATTTGTTCTCTGTTTTTTTGTTTCTCTGTTTTCTTTTTTCTCCCTTACAATGGAGTATTTGAACATTTTTTTTGAATTACATATTGATTTATCTTTGGAGTTTTTAAGTGTCTCTCTTTGCATAACAAATTTAAGGTTTCTCCAGGAATTGCATTATATATACATAAGTTATCGTAGTCTACTGCTGTCATTCTTTTTCCAGTTAAAGAATAGGGACATTACCACCCTTTACATTCTTTTACTCTCCCTCATTTAGAATATATTTATCTTAATATTTCCTTTAGCTACATCTAGAACCACATCACTGTTATAATTTTTGCATCAATTGTAAAAAAAACTATTATTTGTTTATTATTATTTATGTAATGTTATATAGCTATAATCTCTTCCCCATATAGATATCTCTGCTACCTCGATCTCCAAAATGACGTTTTACACTTTAAATTAGATCTCTTCCTTCCGTTTTTTACCACAATTCATTAAGAAATTACAGTAAATGTAGAGTAACTTAGCTTTCTGGCTCATAGTAATTCCCCATTGTCCAGGTCTATGCTACCTCCTCTGTAGGAAAACTACTCCTCTCACACATAAATCATTGGTTATAATATTGACTAACAATAATACTTATTTTTATTATAGAAGTTATTGGTTTACTGAAAAATCATGCAGAAAATACCACAGTGCCTATTTACCCTCCCCCACACAATGCAGTTTTCTCTATTATTATCATTTTTCATTAATATGATACCTCCATTACAATTGATGAAACAATATTGCTATCCTAAATCTATAATGAGCACATGTGATTTGATACCAAACCAACACCAATAGCATAGAAAATACTGTTCCTATAACCCTCTGCCCCCCAAAAAACTTTTTGCTGTATGTGTTACCAATTATATCTTTATATATTATTTGTCTGAAGTCATAGATTTATCATTCCTTTTTATGAATTTGCATTTTAGACCATATAAGTAGGAAACTGAGTTACATATCCATATGGTTGCCTTTATTGGAAATCTGAATCATGCCTCACTGATGCAGTACAATTAAAAGCAATCTAATCAAGTGATCTAAAGTTAATCTAAAAGGTCACTGTATGGTGTCCTTTCCTGTTAGTGTTACGAACTCCCTTTAGCATTGCTTGTAGGGCAGGTCTTGTTGTACCGAACTCCCTCAGCTTTTATTTTTCTGGGAATGTCTTTATCTTTCCCTTTTTCAAAAAGCAGTCTCACTGGATATGAAATTCTTCTTTGGCAATTGTTTTCTTCCAGCAATTTAAATATTTCATCCAATGCCTTCTTTTCTCCAGAGTTTCTGAAGACTAAATGACATTTAAACTTATTAGGTCTCCTTGTATATTACACATTGATTTTTCTCTTGTAGCTTTCAGAACTCTTACCCTTGTGTTTGGTATTGGGCAATTTGACTAATTATGTGCCTGGTCATTGCTCTCTTTGTGTTTATCCTCTTTGGGGTTTATTAGGCATCTTGAATGTTCATATTTATGTCTTTCATTAAATTGGGGACATTTTCTGCAATTATTTCTTTGAATACTCCTTCTGACACTTTCTCTGTCCTCTTCTGGCACTCTTATAATGTGTATACAGGTATGCTTAATCATGTCTCACAGGTCTTGTGATTGTTAGGTGAATGTATCAACTTGACCAGATAATGGTGCCCAGTTATTTGGTTAAGAAAGCACTGCACTAATTTTAATAAAAGGGCATTTCATGGACTTTAGTCATCAGTGAGTTGATTGCTGTGACAGTATGAATATAGTGAATCCCCAAAAAAGATTATGTTATTAAACTAATCTCTTCCTGTGATTGTGATGCCCTTTGATTGCATTAGATTAACTTTAGAACACTTGATTAGATTGTTTTTAATTGTACTACATCAGTGAGGCCTGATTCAGATTGAATCTCCACCCTCTTACTGGAGCTTTATATAAATGGAGAGAGACAGCTTCTCCTGGGGAAGTCATCAAGGACCTTCATCAAAGTCCCTAGATTGCAGCATGCCATATGGAATTTGGACTTGTGTATCCTCACAGTTGAATGAGCCAACTTTATAAAATCTCATACTATTTACAGATATCTCCTATTGGTTCTATTTCCTTAGAGAACCCTGATTAAAAGAGCTTGGTATCAGGAGTGGTTCTTGAGAAACAGAATCTTAAAAATGGGATTTCTGAATTGGTTCTTGGATTTTTGCAATTGGCTCTCTACTATAATTAGATTCAAGGGCACTAATGATTCTGTTTCCCACAATCAAGAGGTCACTGACAATCTGTGGCATGAGTTGGCAATATATATATATATACACACACACAAAATATTACCACTAGAAATGATTATTTCCATGCATATAAGAGGCAAGGCTTTGGATGAGAATATTTTTAACACTTTAACAGAGTTTTGTGCAGTTAAAAGGTGCAATAATATTGGCTGGCTGTTCCTAAATATGCTGGATACAGTTACAAAAGAAACAGATGAGCAGAAGACTTCAAATTTGCAACTTAAGCACTGCATGAATACTGTGAATATTTCTATATGTGCCCTGAAAGAAAATCTTGTTTCCTGAAGCTGCAGAATTGAGATCCCAGAAAATGAGACCCAGAATTTCATTGTGCAAGTAACAGTTACAATGGAAACCAAAATCTCAAACTTGCACGGAGTCTTCTCTTAAAATGAGGCATTGATTGGAAAGGAGTGGAATCCTGAGGCTTGGGATGGAATCATATGGTTGATGATGATGCCAGTGGAGATATTGAAATCCTAAATTCTGTGAAACTTTGCCAGATAAAGCTTTAAAGATCTGAGCTGGGATATAGTCACCTGACCTCCTCCCAGCCTTGAGGAGACAACCACCTAACCTCCAGCCTGTCCCAAGGAGTCAGCCACCCAACTTCCAGTGTGCCCCAAGAAATCTCCCATGAAACCCCCATCTGAAGAGATGAAGCCTGTCTCACCAGACATACTGCAAAGGAATCCCCGGAGGTAATTGGCTTGCAAGACACTTATAATGCTTCTTGTTTCCCACCCCCACCAACCTTCTTTTCTTCCAGACCTATAACTAGCCTAAAGTCACAAGCCCCAAAAGTGAAGTACAAAGTATGGCCCATGAGGAAGTATGATATATTCCAAAAGAATTGCATGGGTTTTCCAATTTATATAACACAAATCAGGGAAATATGTGTTGTGTGGGGAATGGATGCTAAGGATGTGGGATAATGGTGGAAGAAATATAAAGTTGGATCAGGCTAAATTTATTGACATAGGCCTATGATCTGGATTTAGATCAAGTGAACAAAAGCCTAATTTGAATTACAGAAACAGAGTCATAGCACTTTAATTAATTCCCAGCCTTGAGACAGTTTACAGACCAAGAGTCCCTTAAACTAGGGTAAGTTTGGGTCCCCTTGAAGAAGGACATTGTTACACCACAAAAATGTATACTGTTAATGTTCCTCCCAGCCTTCCCCAAAGAGACCTATGGCCTTTTACCAGGGTAACTGTGCATTGGGAAAAAGGAAATGATCAGACATTTTGGGAATTATTAGACACTGGCTCAGAAGTGACATTAAATCCAGGAGACCAAAACATCACTATGGTCCACCAGTAAGAGAAGGGCCTTATGGAGGTCAGGTGATTGATGGAGTTTTAGCTTAGGTCCATCTCACAGTGAGACCAGTGGGTCCCCAGACCCATTCTGTGGTTATTCCCCCAGTTGCAGAATGCATATTTGAAATAGACATACCCAGCAACTGGCAAAATTCCCACACAGGTTCCCTGACTTGTGAAGTGAGGGATATTATGGTAGGAAAGGCCAAGTGGAAACCACTAGAACTGCCCCTACTAAGAAAAATAGTAAATCAGAAGGAATACTGGATTCCTGGAGGAATTGCAGAGATCAGTGCCACCTTCAATGACTTGAACGATGCAGGGGTGGTGATTCCTTCCACCTGGAGAAAAAAGATGGATTTTGGAGGATGACAGTGGATTATCATAAACTTAACCAGGTGGTGGCTCCAATTGCAGCTACTGTTCCGGGTATAGTAACATTGCTTAAGCAAATCAACACATCCCCTGGTAGCTGGTATGTAGCTATGATTTTTTCTCAATTGCCGTTAGTAAGGACCATCAGAAACAGTTTCCTTTCAGCTAGCAAGGCCAGAAATATAACTACACTGTCCTACCTCAGGGGTGTATCAACTCCCCAGTTCTATGTCATAATATTGTCCACAGGGACCTTGATCATCTCTCCCACCCACAAAACATCACAATGCTCCATTATATTGATATCATGTTGACTGAACCTAGTGAGCAAGAAGTAGCAACTACTCTAGACTTTTTGGTAAAGCATTTGCATGAGAGAGAATGGGAGCTAAATCCAACAAAAATACAGAATCCTTCCACCACAGTGAAATTTCTAGGTGTCCAGTGGTGTGGGGCTTGTCGAGATATCCCTTCTAAAGTAAAGGATAAGCTGTTGCATCTGGCCCTTCTATGACAAAACAGAGGCACAATACTTAGTTGGCTTCTTTGGATTTGGGAGACAACATATTCCTCATTTGGATGTGCTACTCTGGCACATTCACCAAGTGATCAGAAAAGCTGCTAGCTTTGAGTGGGGACTGGAACAAGAGAAGGCTCGCCAACTGGTCCGGGCTGCTGTGCAAGCTGCACTGCCACTTGGGCCATATAATCTAGCAGATCCAATGGTGCTGGAAGTGTCAGTGGAAAATAGAGATGTTGTCTATAGCTTTGGCAGGCCCCTATAGGAGAATCACAGTGTAGACCCTTTGGATTTTCAAGCAAAGCCCCGCTATCCTCTGCAGGTAACTACACTCCTTTTGGAAACAGATTTTGACCTGCTACTAGGCCTTAGTAGAGACTGCATGCTTAACCGTGGGCCACCAAGTTATCATGAGACCTGAGTTGCCTATCATGAGCTGGGTATTGTCTGACTCACCAAACCAAAAAGTTGAGTGTGTATAGCAACACTCCATCATAAAGTGGAGGTAATATATTCAAGATAGGGATTGTTTGGGTCTTGAAGGCACTAGTAAGTTACAAGAGGAAGTGGCCTAAATACCCATGGCCACTGTACCTGCAACATTACCCTCTATTTCCCAGTCCACAGCTATGGCCTGTTGGGGAATTCCTTAAAATCAGTTGGCTGAGAAAGAGAAAACTAGGGCCTGGTTTACAGATGGTTCTGCATGATATGCAGGTACCACCCCAAAGTGGACAGCAGCAGCACTGCAGCCTTTTTCTTGTACATCCCTGAAGGAGAGTGGCGAGGAGAAATCCTCCCAGTGGGCAGAACTTCAAGCAGAGCACCTGGTTGTTCATTTCACTTGGAAGGAGAAATGAACAGAGGTGCATTTGTACAGATTCATGGGCTATTGCCAATGGTTTGGCTGGATGTTCAGAGACTTGGAAGGATTGTGGTTGGAAAATTGGTAACAAAGAGGTCTGGGGAAGAGGTAAGTGGATAAACCATTCTGAGAGGACAAAAACATGAAAATATTTGTGTCCCATGTGAATGCTCACCAGCAGATGACTTCAGCAGAGGAAGATTTTAACAATAAAGTGGATAAGATGACCCATTCTGTGGCAAGCACTCAGCCTCTTTCACCAGCTACTCTTGTCTTTGCCTAATGGGCTCATAAAAAAATGGCCATGATGGTAGGGAATGGAGGTTATGCATAGGCTCAGCAACATGGATATCCCCTCACAAAGGCTGACCTGGCTACAGCCAGCCACTGCTGTGGGTCCAGCAGCAGAGACCCAAAGACAAATCCCAATATGGCACCATTCCCCAATGTGATCAGCCTGCACCCTGGTGGCACGTTGATTACATTGGACCACTTCCATCATTGAAGGGGCAACAATTTGTTCTGGCTGGAATAGAAACATATTCTAGACATGGGTTTGCCTTCCCTGCTTGCAATGCTTCTTCCAAAACTACCATCCGTGGACTTACTAAATGTCTTTTCCACTGCCATGTTATTCTACACCACATTGCTAATTTTTTTTATTAAGCAGTTTTATTTATTTACTTATTTATTAAGCAGTTTTATTGAGATATATTCACATACCATATGATCTATCTAAAGTGTACTATCAATGGCTTTCAGTATAATCACAATGTTGTGCATTCATCATCACAAAAAATTTTAGAACTATTTCATTACTTCAAAAAGAAAAACTCCACACTACTTAGCATGCCTTCCCCAGCCCTACATAATAGCTAATCAAATTTCATCTTTATAAATTGATTTATGTTTACATTTTTTAATAAATGGAATTATAAAATATGTTAAACAATATATTTAGTTCATAGCAGCACAATCATACACTATTTATCCTTTTGTGTCTGGCTTTCTTCACTCAACATAAGGTCCTCCAGGTTCATCCATGCTGTCATATGCTTATGACTTCATTTTTTCTTACATCTGCATAATATTCCATCCTGTGAATATACCAGTTTGTTTATCCATTCATTGGTTGATGGACACCTAAGTTGTTTTCAACTTTTGGCACTTGTGAGTAACTCTGCTATGAACATCAGTGTGCAGATATCTATTCATGTCACTGCTCACAATTCTTCTGAGTATATACCCAGTAGTAGTATTGCAGGGTCCCATGGCAAATCTATATCCAGCTTCTTTAGGACCTGCCAAACAGTCCTCCACAGTGGCTTTACCAGTCTACACTCCCACCAACAATAAGTAAGTGTTCCTATCTTTCCACATCCTCTTCAACACTTATATTTCTCTTTCTTTTTAATAGTGGCCATTCTGATAGGTGTGAACTGATATCTCATTGTAGTTTTGATTTACATTTCCCTAATCATTAGTGATATTGAACATATTTTCATGACTTTGTTGCCATTTGTATTTCTTCTTTGTACTAATGTCTATTCAAGTCTTTTGCCCATTTTTTAATCTTTTTAATTGGGTCATTTGTCTTTACATTGTTGAGTTGTAACATATTTTTTTTATAACATGAACATTAAACTCTTATTGGACATGTGATTTCCAAATATTTTCTCCCATTGAGCTGGCTGGCTTTTCACCCTTTTGAAAAAGTCCTGTGAGGTGCAAAAATGTTTAATTTTGAGGAGGTCTCATTTATCTAATTTTTTCTTTTGTTGCATGTGCTTTGGGAGTAAGGTTCAAGAAACCACCACCTACCACAAGATCTTTAAGATGTTTCCCTATATTTTCTTCTAGCAGTTTTATGATCCTGACTTTTGTATTTAGATCTTTGATCCATTCTGAGTTGACTCTTGTATAGGGAGTGAGATAGGGTCCCCTTTAATTCTTTTGGTAATAGATATCCAGTTCTCCCAGCACCATTTGTTGAAGAGACAGTTTTGTTCCATTGACATGGACTTGATAGGTTTGTCAAAAAGCAGTTGGCTGTAGAGGTGAGGGTATACTTCTGGACTCTCAGTTCTGTTACACTGATTGATGTGTCTATCTTTATGCCATTACTATGCTGTTTTGACTACTGTAGCTTTGTAATATGTTTCAAGGTCAGGCAGTGAAATTCCTCCCACGTTGCTCTTCTTTGTTAGAATGTTTTTGGCTATTCAGGTGCACTTTCCTTTCCAAATGAGTTTGGTGATTGCTTTTTCTATTTCTGTAAAGTAGGCTGTTAGAATTTTAATTGGTATTATATTGAATCTATAAAAGAGTCTGGGTAGGATTAACATCTTCATGGTTTTAGTCTTCCAATCTATGAACACGGAATAACTTTCCATTTGTTTATGTCTTCATTGATTTCTTTTTGCATTGTTTTGTAGTTTTCTGTATATATGTCCTATATTTCTTTGGCTAAATTGATTCCTAGGTATTTGAGTCTTTTTGTTGCTGTTGTAAATGGATTTTTCCCCTGCTTTCCTCCTCAGATTGTTCAATACTAGTGTACAAAAACATTACCGATTTTTACATGTTGATATTTTATCCTGCCACTTTGCTGAACTTATTAACTCAAGTAGCTTTGTCATAGACATTTCAGAAGTTTCTAAATATAGGGTCATGTCATCTGCAAATAGTGAGAGTTTTACTTCCTCTTCCTATTTGGATGCCTTTTTTTTTTTTTTCTTGTCTAATTCCTCTAGCTAGAACTTCTAGTACAATGTTGAATAACAATGGAGAGAGAGGGCATCCTTGTCTTCTTCCCGATCTTAGAGGGAAAGCTTTCAATATTTCCCCATTTAGTATGATGTTGGCTAGGGTTTTTCACATATGCCTTTTATCACATTGAGGAATTTCCCTTCTATTCCTACCTTTTGAAGTATTTTTATCAAGAAAGGATGTGGGATTTTGTTGAATGCCTTTTCCGCATCGATTGAGATGGTAATGTGTTTTTTTCCTTCAATTTATTAATATGGTGTTTTAGGTTGATTGATTTTCTTGTGTTGAATTAGCCTTGCATACCAGGAATAAATCCCACTTGGTCGTGATGTATGTCTTTTGATATGCTGTTGGATTCTATTTGCAAGTATTTTCTTGGGAATTTTTGCATCTATGTTCATTAGAGAAATTGGTTTGTAATTTTGTTTTCTTGTAGTGTCTTTATCTGGCTTTGGTATTAGGGTGATGTTGGCTTCATAAAATGTGTTGGGTGATTTTCCCTCCTCTGCATTTTTTGGGAAGAGTTTAAACAGGATTTGTGTTAATTGTTTTCAAAATGCTTGGTAGAATTCACCTGTAAAGTCATCTGGTCTTGGATTTTCTTTTTTGGGAGATTTTTGATGACTGATTCAATCTCTTTAAATGTGATTGTTTAGTTATGTTCTTGTATTTCTTGTAGCATCTGTGTAGGTTGTTTGTGCATTTATAGGAATTTGTCCATTTCATCTAGGTTGTCGAGTTTGATGCCATACAGTTTTTCATAATATACTCTCATGATCCTTTTTATTTCTGTTGGGTCAGTTGTAATTTCCCCCCTTTCTTTTCTGATTGTATTTACTTACATCTTCTCTCTTTTTTCTTTGTTATTCTAGCTAGGAGTTTGTCAGTTTTATTGATCTTCTCAAAGAACAAGGTTTTGGTTTTGTTGAATTTCTCTGTTTTTTTTTTTTTTATTTATTTCATTTATTTTGGTTCTAATCTTTATTATTTCTTTCCTTCTGCTTGCTTTGGGGTTGGTTTGCTGTTCTTTTTCTTGTTTCTCCTATTGTTCAATTACATGTTTGATTTTAGCTCTTTCTTCTTTTTTGATATTGGCGTTTAGGGCTAAAAATTTCCCTCTCAAGACTGCCTTCACTGCATCCCATAAGTTTTGATAGGTTGTGTTCTTACTTTCATTTGTCTCAATATATTTATTGATATCATTTGCAATTTCTTCTTCAACCCAATGATTATTTAGGAGTGCTTTGTGTAGCCTCCACACATTTGCAAATTTACCTCTTTCTTACCTATTATTGATTTCCAGTTTCATTCCATTTTGATCTGAGAAGGTGCTTTGTATTATTTAATCTTTTTATATTTATTGAGCGCTGCATTGTGACCTAACATATGGTCTATCCTGGAGAAAGATCCATGGGCACTTGAGAAGAATGTATAACCCACTGAGTTTGGATACAACATTTTGTATATATCTTTTAGGTCTAGCTCATTTATCATATTGTTCAAGCTGTTTCCTTGCTGATCTTCTGTCTAGTTGTTCTATCCAATGATGTGAGTGGTATTTTGAAGACTCCAACATTATTGTAGAGGTGTCTATTTCTCCTTTTAGTTTTGCCAGAGTTTGCCTCATGTATTTTGTGGTACCCTGGTTAGGTGCACCAATATTTATGACTATAATATCTTCCTGGTGGATTGTCCCTTTTATTAACATATAATGGCCTTCTGTATCTCTTATAACTTTCTGCATTTAAAGTCTGTTTTGTCTGATATTAGTGTAGCTAACCCTCCTCTTTTTTTGGTCACTGTTTACATGGAGTATCTTTTTCCAACCTTTCACTTCCAGCTGGTTTGTACCCCTGGGTCCAAGATAGTCTCTTGTAAGCAGCATATGGATGGTTCATGGTTTTTTATCCATTCTGTCAGCCTATATCTCTTCATTGGGGAGTTTAATCCATTCACATTCAATGATATTACTGTAAATGCGTTCTTTACTTCCACTATTTTATTCTTTGGTTTTCATATGTCATATCTTATTTTCATCTTTTTACTCTTTTGGTTATCCTTTCTGCAAATCTTTCTTCTATACTCTCCTCTAAGCCTCTCTCTCCTGTCTTCTTTCTTTCAGGATACAAGGCTTCCTTTAATATTTCCTGAAAAGATGGATTCTTTTTAACAAACTCTCTTAGTTTCTTTTTGTTTGTGAATATTTTATACTGACATTCATTTTTGAAGGTCAGTTTTGCTGGATAAAGAATTCTCGGCTGGCAGTTTTCTTTTAGTATCCTAATTGTATCATACTATGGTCTTTTCACCTCCATGGTTTCTGATAAGAAATCCACACTAAGTCTTACTGGGCATCCCTTGTATGTGATGGTTTGCTTCTCCCTTGCTGCTCTCAGGATTTTCTCTTTATCATTGACATTTGACATTCTGAGTAGTATGTCTTAGAGTAGGTCTATTCAGATTAATTCTGATTGGGGTACACTGCACTGCATGGATGTGTAAGTTCATTTCTTTCATGAGATGTTTCCATTAATTCCTCAAATACTCTTTCTGCATCTTTTCCCTTCTCTTCTCCTTCTGGAACTCCCATGACAAGTATGTTGTTCCATTTCATGTTGTCATTCAACTCCCTGAGCCCCTGCTCAATTTTTCCCATTCTTTTCTCTCTCTTTTCTTTCTCTTTTCAATTTCAGCTGTTCTGTCTTTGGTATCACTTATTCTTTCTTCTGTTATTTAGAATCTGCTATAGTATGCCTCTAATGTGTTGTTCATTTAAGATTTATTTTATTTATTTATCACCCCACACACACACTCATTGTTTGCGCTCGCTGTCTGCTCTGTTTCGGATTGTTATGTGCTCCCTGTGTCTGATTGCCTTCTTTTTAGGAGGCACTGGGGAACAAACCAAAGACATTCCATGTGGGAGGGAGGCACCCAATCACTTCAGCCACCTCCACTACCTGCTTGTTGTGTCTCTCATTGTGTTTCCTCAATTGTGTCTCCTCATTGAATCATCTCATTGAGTCATCTTGTTGTGTAAGCTCATTACATCAGCTTGCTGTTTTGTTCATCTCCTTTAGGAGGCACCGGGAACTGAACCCAGTATCGACCATGTAGTAGGTGGACCCCCAACTGATTGAGCCACATCCACTTCCCTCTAATGTGTTGTTTTTTTAAAATATTAAAAAAAAATTTTTAAAGATACTTAGATTACACAAATGTTACACAAAAAATATAGGGATTCCCATATGCCCCACTCCTCACACCTCCCACACCCTCCCACATAAACAACATCTTTCATAGTGTGGCACATTCATTGCAATTGATAAATGCATCATGGAGCATTGCCATTGAGCATGGACCATAGTTCACATTATAGTTTAAACTGTCTCCCACACAATTCTGCAGGCTATGGGAAGATATATAATGGCTTATATGTGTCATTGCAATGCCATTCAAGGTGATTCCCAAGTCCTGAAAATGCCCCCACATTACACCTGTCATTCCGTTCACCTGTCCCCCAGAGCCTCCAGCAGCCACTGCCTTCACATCAATGATATAATGGTCATTGTCCATCATCATTTCCTTGTTTGTTGTTCTGGATGAGTTCAATGAACTGGAGAGAAAGTTTTGCAACTCTGTTGAGATTCAGGGCCTGATTGCTACATGGAAAGCCAAAAAACTTAAGTCTCTTAGGCATAAATCTATCAGCTCTAGTACTACCTATAGGTTCAAATAGAAGGAGCAGAAGAGCCATGTGAAAATGGCCCCAAATTACACCTATATTTCCCTCTCCCTCCCTTCAGAACCTCCAGTGGCCACTGCCTCCACATCAATAATAAGCATTCTTCCATTGCTAGGATCACAATAAGTCTATAGTGGAATAACAGTAAGTCTACTCTAGTCCATCATTCATTCCCCAATCCTGAGGATTCTGGGATGGTGATGTCCACTCCACCTCTAATTGAGATGGGGCTTTGATCCCACATAGCCAATGGATGGGACTCTCTTGTTTGCAGTGGTAGGCCCTCTTGTCTCCTTGGTATGGTGGTTGTCAATCCTCACCTCCTGGTTAGTTGCCCTGGGTGAGTCCAATGAACCTGTGAGTAGGTGTTGGAACTCCACTGAGGTTCAGGGCCCAGTTGGCACATGGACAGCCCAAAGATTCAAGTTTCTTGTACCAACTCCAGCACCAAGTATAGTTTCAAATAGAAGGGACAGATGAGCCATGTGTAGGGAACCCATAACTGAGTCAAATTCTGTCACTCTCAGGAGCACAAGTTCAAAGTAGGGCCCACTGGCAAGGCACCAAACTCCGGAGCTATCTGCCCTGACCATAGGACCTGAGTGAATCCAGAACCCTCAGGAACCCCACTATTTGAGATAGTATCCACTTTGGCAGTCTCTGAGATACTGCTGAGATGTGCATAAACATTACCTCTGGGATGATCTCCCAACTTACTTTGAAGTCTCTCAGCCATATTAACCCTTTTGTCTTTACCTTTTCCCCCTTGTATTTGAGGTCTTTTTCCAGTTGCATTGCTAGTTGGTTCTTGGTGCCAGGGAGGTTCATCCCTGGGAGTTATGTCCCATGCTGGGGAGAAGGTAATGCATTCATATGCTGAATTTGGCTTAGAGAGATGTCACATTTGAGCAACAGGAGGCTATCAGGAGGCAACTCTTAGGCACCCCACAACACTAGGCTAAGTTTCAATTTCAAGAGCAAAGGCTCACAAGCATAGTCGTCAATATCAAGGGCCAATAAATGGACCATCCTTCTTCGCCAGTCATTGCCCATGCACTTGGGGGACAGTTGCTACTCCATTAGAGAACATGATAGAACTATCCAGGATGGGAATTCATTATTCTCTCGGTTATTGTGACAATGCCCCATTTAAACACAATTATATACCTTATATGTATGTCCAGGATAACTTCCTCCCGTGTATCCCCCATCACTGACACCCCACACCAATTATCCTCCCCTGCCCCAGTTGTAACCATTCTGTTATCTAAAGCCTCTTCAATAATGAAGCAAATAAAATAGCCAAATACAATTAATAGGAAAAGGAAATACTAATGATAAGTTTAAATATAAGAAATAAAATACTTAAAAATTAAAAAAAAATAAAAGTAAACTTAAATTTAAAAATTCGTATATACAAAAATAATGAAAAATATTTTTAAAATTTTTTTGACACTTTGCCTTTCATCACTATAATATCTGTTGCCCTGTAAGTACAATGACATTTTCTTCCATTTATTCCCCAGTGTCTTACTTTTTTCATTTTGTTTTCAAAGAAGTTTTAGGTCACAGTGAAGTCACATAAAGAATGCAGGGACTCCCAAATACCCAAGATCTTCCCCCTTTTCCCCCTTTCCGTATTAATACCTTTTTATATGTGGATGGTACATTTGTTACAACTGATATACAAATAGTGAAATATAGTTACTAACCATGGTTTACATTATGGTTTACATTTTAGACCATACACTTTTAAAATTTTGATGATATTTAACATGGCCGGTGTCCATCACTGCAAGATCATGTAGAACACTTCCATTGCCCCCTAAATAGTCCCTGTTCCATCTATTCTATTCATCCCTCCTTCCCCCCTCAGGGCCCATGGTGACCACTTGGCTTCACTCTTTGGATGACAAGATTCATAGTTACTTGCAACAACACTGAGGTCTTGACACACTGGTTTGTCCTCCCCTATGAGGAACCATCCATGCTCTCAAGAGACTCCCACCCCTCTGTTTGAGAACATATCAGTCCTCCCCAGGTGGGAGTCAAGCTCCTTCCCACACATTATGTGGGTCTCCACCCAGTGATACAACACATTAGGACAAAATGACTACTTGCACACTCCCTAGAAGCCTGCCACAGGTGTACATTGTCCCAAATGTCCCCCCATCCAACATCCTAAACCAGTAACCCTTCCTTGTCAAATTGCCATAAGAGTGCTCCCAACTTTGTACTTTCAACCACATATCCACCAATCCCCAGTGTTCACTTTGTCCCTCCCCTGATCCTCTCCCCAGTTCTATGGACCGACCAATCCACCCTCCCCACTCTACCCACCTGTCAAACCTGCACTGCCCAACCCAATACTATCACAACCCTCCTGTCATAACCCTTCAATGCCCAACTACACACTTCCACTTTACCATAGATTATGCCCATATGAGTATTGGCTCACAACCTTCTTTTCCCTTTCTATGTCCTGTAAACCTATCTTCCACTCAATAGCTCACTGATTCTGCTCGATTTGCTGAATTCATATCAGTGAGGTCGTGTAATATTTGTCCTTCAATGCCTGGCTTGCTTCACTCAACATAAGATCCTCAAGATTCATCCATGTTATCCCATGTGTTTGCACTGTATTCCTTCTTACACCTGAGTAACATTCCACTGTATGTATGTATCATATTTTGCTTATCCATTCATCTGTGGATGGGCATTTAGGTTGATTCCAACTTTTGGCAATAGTGAATACTGTCACTATGAACATTGGTGTGCATTTATCTGTTCAGGTCCTTGCTTTCAAATCTTCTGGGTATATACCCAGCAGTGGAATTGCAGGATCATATGGCATTTCTATAGTTACTTTTTTTGAGAAACCGCCAAACTGCCCTCCATTATGGCTGGACCATTCTACATTCCTACCAATGGTAGGTGAGGGCTCTCATTCCTCCACATCCTCTCCAACACTTGTAGTCCTCTGTTTTTATAATAGCTGCCAATCTAATGGGTGTAAGATGATATCTCATTGTAGTTTTGATTTGCATTTCCCTAATAGCTAGTGATATTGAACATCATTTCATGTGCTTTTTAGCCATTTGTATTTCTTCCTTGGAGATGTGTCTTTTCAAGTCACTTGCCCATTTTTTAAATGGTTTGTTTGTCTTTTTATTATTGAGGTGTAGGATTTCTTTATACATATTGGATATTAGACTACTATCAGATATATGGTTGCCAAATATTTTCTTCCATTGGGTAGACTGCCTTTTTACTTTCTTGATAACCTCCTTTGAGGTGCAAAATTTTTTAATTTTGAGGAGATCAAATTTATCTACTTTTTCTTTTGTTGCTCGTGCTTTGGGTGTAAAGTTCATGAAACCATTCCCTAATACAAGATCCTGTAGATGCTTTACCTATATTATCTTCCAAAATCTTTATGATCTTGGCTCTTATATTTAGATCTTTGATCCATCTTGAGTTAATTTTTGTATAAGGCATGAGGTGGTATTCCTCCCACATTCTTTTGGATATCGATATCCATTTCTCCAAGCACCATTTGTTGAAGAGGCCATTTTCTGCCAGTTGAGTGGGATTGGTGGCCTTGTCAAATATCAGATGACCGTATATGGATGATCAGTATCAGAACTCTCAATTCGGTTCCATTGGCCGGTATGTCTATCCTTGTGCCAATACCATGCAGTTTTGAATACTGAGTTCTGTAGTATGTTTTAAAGTCAGGTAGTGTGAGTCTTCCGATTTAGTTTTTCTTTTTCAATATGTCTTTAGTTATTTGGGGCATCTTGCCCTTCCAAATAGATTTCATAGTTAGTTTTTCCAATTCAGGAAAAAATACTTGTGATAGTTAGGCTAATGTGTCAACTCGGCCAGGTAATTGTGTCCAGGTGTTTGTTCCAGCAAGCACTGGGCTAATTGTAATACAAGACATTTATGGACTTCAATCACCAGTGAGTTTACTGCATGGATGGCTGATTACATCTGCTTCAATCAGGGAGATTACATCATCAATGGGTGACACTTTTATCCAATCAGTTTAATGACTTAAAAGGGGAAGTGATTTCAACATTCAGAGAGAATTACCCAGCTCGTCATTGGACAGGCAACTTTTCCCAGAAACTCAAGGACCTTTCATTGGACTTTCATCAGAGCCCCTGGTTTGCAGCCTGCCTGTGGAACCTGGACTTGTGCATCCCCATGGTCTCGTGAAAGACTCTTTAAAAATCTCATATTATTGACAGATATCTCCTGTTGATTCTGTTTCCTGAGAGAACCCTGACTAATACAATACTCTCTTGATTTTTATTGGGATTGCATTAAATCTGTAGATTAGTTTGAGTAAGATAGACATCTTAATGATGTTTAGTCTTCCTATCCATGAACAGGGAATATTCCTCTATTTATTTAAGTTTTCTTTGATTTTTTTAACAGTGCTTTATAATTTTCTGTGTATAAGTCATTTACATCTTTAAATTTATTTGTAGGTATTTGATTCTTTTAGTTGTTGTTAAAAATGGGATTTTTAAAATTTCCTCCTCAGATTGCTCATTATTGGTTTACAGAAATGCTACTGATTTTTGTGCATTGATCTTTTGACCGGTGACATTGCTGAACTCATTTATAGGTTCTAGAAGCTTTGTTGTAGATTTCTCAGGGCTTTCTACGTATAGGATCATGTGATCTGCACTCAGTGAAATTTTTACTTCTTCCTTTCCAATTTGGATGCCTTTTATATCTTTTCCTTGCCTCAGTGCTCATTGTGTACTTCTAACACAATGTTAAATAGGAGCAGTGATAGTGGGCATCCTTGTCTTGTTCCCAATATTAAAGAGAAAGCTTTTAGGATTTCAGCATTGAATATGATGTTAGCTGTGGGTTTTTCATATGTACCTTTTATCATATTCAGAAAGTTTCCTTCTATTCCTATCTTTTGTAGTGTTTGTATCAGGAAAGGGTGCTGTATTTTGTCAAATGTTTTTTCTGCATCTATAGAGAATATCATGTGATTTTTTTCTTTCCATCTGTTTATGTGGTGTATTACTTTGACTGATTTTCTTATATTGAACCATCCTTGCATATCCAGATAAAACCCACTTGATCATGGTGTATAATTCATTTAATATGTTGTTGAATACAATTAGCAAGTATTTTGTTCATGATTTTAGCATCTAGGTTCATTAGAGAGATTGGTCTGTAATTTTCCTTTCCTTTGTTGTCTTTGTATGGCTTTGGTATTAGAGTAATGTTGGCATCAAAGAATGAATTAGGCAATGTTCCTTCTACTTCTATTTTTCAGAAGGGTTTAAGCAGGATTGGTGTTATTTCTTTTTGGAATATTTGATAGAATTCACCTGTGAAGCCGTCTGGTCCTGGGCTCTTCTTAGTTGGGAGGTTTTTGACCACTCATTCCATCTCTTTACTTGTGATTGGTCTGTTGAGATCTAAATATCTTCTTTTGTCATTGTAGGCTGCTTGTGAGTTTCTAGGAATTTGTCCATTCCCTCTAAATTATCCTTCTTGTTGGCATGTAATTTTTCAAGGTATACTCTTATGATACTCTTTATTTCTTGTGGTTGGTGGTGATATCCCCTTCCTCATTTCTTATTTTGTGTATATAAATCTTCTCTCTTTTTTTTCTTTCTTAGTCTAGCTAAGGGTTTGTCAATTTTGTTGATCTTCTCAAAGAAGCAGTTTTTGATTTTGTTTATTTTTTCTAGTCTTTCTTATTTTCTATTTCATTTAGTTCTGCTCTAATCTTTGTTATTTCCTTCTTTCTACATCTTTGGGGTTAGTTTGTTGTTGTTTTCCTAATTCTTCCAGGTGTGCAGTTAGGTCTTCAAGTTTAGCTCTCTCTTCTTTATTGATATAAGCATTTATAGCTATGAAATTCCCTCTCAGTACAGCTTTTGCTGTATCCCATGTGTTTTGATATGTTGTGTTGTTATTTTCATTCATTTCAAGGTAGTTTCTCATTTCTTTTGAGATTTCCTCATTGACCCACTCTTTGTCTAAGAGTGTGTGGTTTAACTTCCATATCTTTATGCCTAATCTGGTTCTCTGGCCCTTACTGATTTCCAGTTTCATTCCATTGTGGTCATAGAAATTACTTCATATAATTTCAATCTTTCTGAATTCACTGAGCATTTTTCTGTGGCCTAGCATGTAGTCTATCTTGGAAATGATCCATGTGCACTCAAGAAGAATGTATATCCCACTGTATTTGGGTGTAGAGCTCTGTATATGTCTATTAGGTCCAGGTTTCTAATGTATTGTTCAAAGTCTTTGTTTCTTTATTGATTCTCTATTGAGATGTTCTAATGATGATAATGGTGTTTTGAAGTTCCCCACTATAATTGTAGAGGCATCAATTTCTCCACTTAGTTTTTCCAGTGTTTGCCTCATGTGTTTTGTTGCACCCTGTTTAGGTACATAAATCTTTATGATTGTTCTTTCTTCTTGAAATATTACCCTTTTTACTAATATATAGTGTCTCTCTTTCTCTTACGATGGTTTTGCATTTAAAGTCTATTTTGTCTGATATTAGTATACTTACTCCCGCCCTTTTTTGGTTACAGTTTGCTTGTAAGAATGTTTTCAAGCCATTCACTTTCAGCCTCCTTATGTCCCTGGATCTAAGGTGGGTTTCTTGTAGACAGCATATAGATGGGTCATATTTCCTTAACCATTCTGCCAATCTGTGTCTCTTGACTGGTGATTTAATCCATTAACATTCGGCATTATTATTCTCAAGGAATTACTTACATTAGCCATATTTTCTCTGGGTTTATGTATGTAATATGTTGTTTTTTACTTCTCTTTTTCTCTTTTAGTTGTTCTTACACTCTCCTCCAGCTCTCTCTCTCCTGTTTTTTCCTTTCAACCTGCAGGACTCCTTTTTGCATTTCTTGAAGGGCAGGTTTCTTATCGGCATACTCTCTTAATTTCTGTTTATCTGTGAATATTTTGAACTCACCATCATTTTTGAATGCCAGCTTTGCTGGATAGAGAATTCTTGGCTGGAAGTTTTTTCCTTTATTACCTTAACTATGTCATACCACTGCTTTCTTGCCTTCATGGTGTCAGATGAGAAATCAGCATTTAATCTTATTGTGCTTCCCTTGTATGTGATGGTTCTCTTTTCTCTTGCTACTTTCGGTATTCTTTCTCTTGAGCATTGGACGGTTTGACAAGTATATATCTTAGATAGGCTTATTGGGATTTATACTGTTTGGGGTGTACTGAACTTCCTGGACATGTACATCCCTCTTCTTTAATTGGGTTGGAAAGTTTTCAGCCATTATTTCCTCGAACACTCCTTCTGTACCCTTTCCTTTCTCTTCTCCCTCTGGGATGCCTATAATGCATATGTTTGTGCATTTTGTGTTGTCATTCAAATCCCTAAGTCCCTGATGGATTTTTTCTATCTTTTTATCTATCTGTTCTACTATCTGTTTAATTTCAGATGCCCTGTCTTCCACATCACTAATTCTTTCCTCTGCCTTTTCAAATCTGCTCTTACTTGCTGCCAGTGTATTTTTGATTTCTTGGATTGCGCCATTCATCACCATCATATCCGTTATCTTTTATGTTTGTTTACAATTTCTTCAGTATGTTCTCCCAGCGTCTTCTTAATATCCTTAACATTTTCTTTCACTTCATTAAATTGGTCCATCATATTTGTTTGGATGGCATTGATTAGTTGTTCAATGTTCTGCATCTCATCCTGGTTTAGTTTTTTCATTAGACTGGGCCATGTTTTCCTGTGTCTTAGTATGATTTATAATTTTTGTTGCTGTCTGGTCATGTTTTTATCTTGATGGGTTTATTCAGTTGATTAGCTTCTCTCTCTACTTTAGGGTTTTATTTGGTTGCTGTTTCTTGTGTGTGTTAAGTTTTCTCTTTGACACTTATTTTTTTCCTCTTATTGTATTTCCTTGCTGTTGTTTATGTTCTCTTAAATGAAAAAGATTAGGCCCAGAGAAAGCAAAAGCAGTAAGAAAAGAAAAAGGGTAATAGTAATAATAATAGTAGAAGTTAGAAGAGTAACTGTATAAGACCTTGGAAAATGAATATTTTATTCATGTAAGCAGTGGAGTAATAGGAATAAAAAAGTGTAGTACCAATAATGAAATGGGAAACTGAATAGAGAAAAATATATAGAATGAATTAAAAGGCCAGAATGATGAGGAGAGAGATAAGGAGAAAAGAGAAGACAGAAAGATAAAAAGTTCATAAAAGAAAGAAAATGGGATAGACAAGATAGAAATAAAAACCAGAATATTGAGGACTAAACAAAGAGAGGTGAAATGTAAGAACAACAACAGAAAGCAGAAGATAGAAAGAAGAAGGAAAGAAGAGATAGTGTTGATTAACAAAATCAGTATGCACAAAAAACGGGAAATCAAGGAAGAGGAAACACAGCAAACAAGAAACAAGCCAGCAGCACCTAATTTAAAAAATAGAAAAAAGAAAAAAAAAAGGTGGGGGGCTGAAGAAAGAGCAAAGAAAAACAAAAAAAGAAAAACACCAAACATACAAGTAAGCAGTCAAACACAAACTAAGCAAAAACAGCCTTCCCTTTAGGCCCCTGAGGAGCTTCTCAGGCTGCTGGTGTTCATCAGTCAATTACCCTGCAGCCTGCCCTTTGCATGTTTTGAAGCTGGTTTTAGTGAATAAACTA
Organism: Cabassous unicinctus; assembly: GCA_029593785.1. Lineage (NCBI taxonomy): Eukaryota > Metazoa > Chordata > Mammalia > Cingulata > Chlamyphoridae > Cabassous > Cabassous unicinctus. The sequence continues at coordinate 48,865 of JAQZBX010004926.1, forward strand.
AGTTAACTTTTTTTTTTAATGTAATTTTTTTTTTGAAAAAAAAAAGACCTAAGAGAAGCTAATAAAAAAATAACATCTATGTTCTCCCTCTCCTAAAGTATCAGCTGGATGTTTGATATCCTGGTGTATTACTGCTCTAAGAGGAGCTGGGAATTGAACTAGGGTTCTCATATATTCAAGATGGAAACTCCTCCACTGAGCGAAACATTCTTGTTGGGTCTGTTAGCTCCTCAGAAAACTATCCAGTCACTTTCCCTTGGGCAGGTTTGACTCTTTGCAGTTGAGTAGATTTCTGCTGATTAGGAGCATGTCTGTCTCTGTCCCCTTTCTATTCTTGTTGCTTTCTCTCCCAGGGCGGCAGGATACAATAGCTTGTGTGAGCGGATCCCCCCTCACCTCTCCTGGTCAGGTTGAGTTCCTTTCTGAAATTCAAATGTGACCTTGGTGACTGAACTCACTGCAGAAAACTGACTCTCAACCCTCTTCCAAACAACACCCTCCTCCCAGGGAACCCTAAATAGGCTCTTGGAAGTGTATTAAGCCCTTCCTACTGCCTGTCTCCCTTAGGGGAGTTAAAATTTTGAAAGTTTTCAGAACGGGACTAGTCAATTGCCTGACTCTGCCCCATCCCAGGCCAAGTTTCTCTATCCCAGGGCAGTTAGGTAAATCAGGCTGCCTCAGTAGATTCTATTCTCCCCTCTTCCTGGTGCCACTTCAAGCCAGTTGGTACATTCCCCAAAGCTCAAAGGGAGTCCAGGCATCCAAACTTACAGAAAATAAATCCTTCTCCATCCTTCACTCTCAGAGAATGTGCCTTCCCACTGGGTGGCCTCCAAATTGATGCCCACAGAGCCTCCTGCTTTGTGGGTTCCCAAAACAACCTACTTGGGCAGGATCTTGCCCCCACTCAGCCGTTTTTTGCAAGAGAGATGGTGAGTGCCCTTTTAAACCAATGCCATCTTGCCACTTCTCCCCTCTTCTATAGGGTTTTATCCAGTGGTTTACAGCTTATTTCCTCCAACCAGACAGCTCAAGTAGGAAACCTGAATCTTACTTATTTTTCTCTCCCATGGAGCTTTACTGCTATCTCTCAATTGATATCAATGGAATGACTTGAGGAACCTCTAAATAATTACCCAAAGATTTGAGTTTCTAACGTGCTCCAAAAGCCAAACACTGCCAAGACCTGGCCACACTGCCTCTAATGTTTTCTATCTCAACTATTGTGTCTTTCATTCTTATGAGCTCTGTTACTTTTCTATTCAGGATTTCAAATTTTTCTTTGTGCTGACTCAATATCTCCTTGATGTTATTTATCTCTTTAGCCATATTGCCTTTCAAATCATTAATTTGATTTTTGGAAATTTGTGGGCATCTCATTGATTAGTTGTCTCAAATCCTGTGTCTCTTCTGGAGCTTTGATACATTTCTTTTCTTGGGCTATGTCTTCTATTTTCTTAGTATGGCTCATAATTTTTTCTATATCTAGGCATCTGATTAGGATGGTAGTTTATTCAGATCCTCAATTTCTTTCTCTTTTGTGGCAGGAGGTTGTGTGTTACTGCTGCTCTTTCATTCTTGTTTCAACCTGGATCATAAGGATTGTCCCTGTTAGTTGCTCAAAACTGGGCTCTGGACCCAGTAATGGGTTGCGGACCTTCTTCCAAGGGCCTTGGGGAGAGAGGTTATACATGCCGGAAAAAGCCTCTCCTTCTTATTTACTTTTAATTTCCTCATGTTCGTGTCCTTGGTCTGCCAGCAGCTGATGCTCTTTGGCAGCCCTCTCAGTTCAATGCCTGGTTTGAATATGTTTGCTGCAACATGGGCCAGATCAATGTGATATAGGTTCCTGCCTGGAGATTAAGAGCCTTGTAATTCAAATGTTCTCAAAGACAGTTCTCCAGCCTTTACTGGCAGCCCCCTCCATTTTCCACTCCCTTCTTCATCCTCAACAATCAGTCTTGGTTAGTAAAGAGGGAGATTGAGAGGGTTGGATCTCTTTAGTCCCATATCTCTTTAAAGCAGAGCAGGCTCCCAAGGCAAACAATGGCCTGGCCCCACCCAGCCTGGAAGGGCTTGTAGGACACAGCAGACCAAATTTGTGAGTCAAAAGCTGAGTCAGCCTTAGACCCTGTGTCTCTCTCTCCCCTTTCCTGGGGCAGTGGATCCCTGTGGTCCCCTTTGTCTGTAGCCAGCCCAGAAGCCTGAGAATTCAAAAGTGTCTTTAGTGTGGGGGAAGGTGCCAGCAGTTACAGCTGCTGGTTTTAACTCACAGTTTAGTTTTGCCGTCGCGATTCTTTTCCTTTGTCCCTTTCTCTTCTGGGTGGTGTCCAGCCTTCGCCTGGTGTCCTAAACCCTAGATCACTTTTGCCAGGCCATTTCAGCCTGTCCTCAAACTATTTTTCTGGGAGAGAAGAGAGTCCTGTGTCTTTCTAGTCTGCCATCTTCATGGAAGCCCCATACCGCACACTTCTGATCAAATGATATGAGGGAAAGGGCACATGCTCAAGGAATTCATTGGTCTTACCATGTTCCCCATCATCTTGAAGCATCTGGATTGAGAGAATGGTGGAATGGCCTTATGAAGACTCAATTATGGTGCCACCTATGTGGCAATACCTTGCAGGGTTGGGGCAATGTTCTCTGGAGGCTGTGCACACTCTAAATCAGTGTCCACTGTATGGTGCTGTTTCTCCCATAGCCAGGATTCACAGGTCCAGGAAATCTAGGAGTGGAAATGGGGGTGGCATCTTACTATTAGCCCGAGTGATCCACTAGGAAAATTTTTGTCTCCTGTCCCTACAGCCTTAAGCTCTGTGGGTCTATAGGTCTTAGTTCCAAAAGGAGGAGTGCTTCCAACAGGGAACTCAACAACAATTTCATTGAGCTAGAAGTTAAGACTGCCACCTGGCCAATTTGGGCTCCTCATACCTCTGAATCAACAAGTACAGAAGGGACTTACTTTATTGGCTGGGGCAATTGATCCTGAGTATCAAAGGAAAGAGGACTGCACCTATACAATAGAGGTAAAGAAGAGTTTGCCTGGAATACAGGAGATCCCCCAGGTCATCTCTGAATACTACCATTCCCTGTGATTAGTCAGTGGAAAACTGCAAAAATCCAATCCAGACAGGACTATCAATGGCTTAGAATCTTCAGAAATGAAGATTTGGGTCACCCTACCAGGTAAAGAACCACAGCTTATGAGGTATTTGCTGAGGGTAAAGGGAACATGGAATGGGTAGTAGAAGAAGGTAGTAATAAATATGAACTTCGACCACATGACCAGTTACAGTAATGAATACGGTAATGGTCATGAACATTTCATCTTTGTTTTGTTATGAGTATGTTTGGATATGTACAAAAATGAGTAACTCTGGGGGAGTGGCAAGATGGCATCGGCTTAGGAGGGCAACTGTGGACAGCTCTCAGAACACGGCGGATAGTGGACGGGGTCCTGCACGGGGGTTTGTGCTGTGGGCGTGTGGAGTGAGAAGCTTGGGACATCTATCTAGGCAGATTGATGGCGTGGACTGAACCACAGAGATGCGTGAGTTTTAAGCCTGCCTGTGGTGGTTAACACAGTCGGCTGACCCCCACCCTAACGGGAAAAAAAAAAGCCGGTTGGAAGCGCGACTCCCGTCCGGTAACTGGGTGACCCGACCAGGTGGAAGGGGGCGTTTTCTGAGGGGGGAGCTCTGGTAAGAGAGCTTTATTTTCTGGGGATTTGGCTCCCTGAAGCCCCCTGCAACTTAGACGAAGAAAACAGCTGCAGTGAATCGGCACCCAGAGGAGGGGAGGGGTTAATCTGCTGAGGGAGTTGATTTGACTAGCTGCCCAGGGATAAGCCCCGGGCCCCGTGGAGCTGGGGAGAGGGGCAATCTCCAAGAGAGGGAGAGTTCTGACAGAAAGCAGAGACGGGATATTTTAGCTGTCGATCTGGCTGCCTGGACCCCCTCATAACTTTGGGGAGCAGATAAGCCAGGTTGAAGCAGTGCCAGGCTGTGGGGAGAGGCGAATCTGCAGAGTAAATCTCATTTACCTGCCGCCCAGTGACGCAGGAGCTCTGATCCAGAAGGGCGGAGTCTGCCGTTTTTAGCATTCTACACTGACAAACATCAGACTTTTGCGTCCCTGGGGAATCCAGAAATTGGGAAGTGCTTGATTAGTTTCCACGAGCCCAGTGAGGGTCCCCTCCATGAGGGGGGTGGTCTAGCGAAGGACTTATTTTTGGTCCTGTATTACGCCAAAATAAAAAAATAAATAAATAAATAAATAAAATGGTCACTTTAATAAATGAAAAATAAATTCTTTTTAATTTAGTTTAATAGCCAAAAGCTGCTTCAGGACCTGCATATAAAAACCCTGCGGGGAAATTGTTTGATAAACACAAGCAGGCTGAGAAGATCCACGGGACTCCAGGGAATATTGATGCCTCTTAGCTTTGTTTGACTGCTTGCCAGTGTGGTTGTTTGCTTGTTCTCTGTTTATTTGCTGTCTCTTTCCTCTTTCCTCCCCCCTTTCTTCTTTCTTTCATTTTTTTAAAATTAGGTGCTCCTGGCTTCTCTCTTCTTTGCTGTGCTTCTTCTTCAACAATTTCCCATTCTCTCTATACATTGATTTTGTATTCCAAACAATCTCTTATCCCTCCCTCATCTTTCTGCCTTTTGCTTTCTGTTGTGGCTATTAAATACCACTTTTTTCCGTACGCCCACAACTCAAGGGTATCAATTTCTATTCCCTCTATTTTGTTTATTTCTTTCTTTATTAATATTAACTCTTTCCTTTCAGCCCTTTCTTAACTCTTTCTCTCCCTCCTCATAATTCTAGCCTTCTAAATCATTATATATATATTCCTCTATTTGGTTTCCCAGTCCATTGTAGGTACTCCACTTTCTTTCCTATTACTCTACACCGCCTACATGAGTTAAATATTCACTTCATTAAGTCTTATTTGGCCCCTTTTCTAACTTTTATCAATATTACTATTATCCTTCTTCCTTTCTCACATCTTTCGATTCCTCCAGCCCTAATCTTTTGCCTTCAAGGGAACATAGAAAGAAGCAAGGAAATAAAATAAGAAGAAAAAGTATCAAAGAGAAAACTTTACACACATACAGAACCACCGCTAAATAAAACTCTAGAGCAGAGAGAGAAGCTAATCAACTGAATAAATCCATCAAGATAAAAGATGACTAGAGGGCAACAAAAAATTACAAACCACACTGAGAAACAGGAAAACATGGACCAATCCAATGAACAAACTAAAAACCAGGAAGTGAAGCAGAACATTGCACAACTAATCAAAGCTTTCCAAACAAATATCATGGACCAAATTAAAGTAGTGAAGGAAGAGATTAAGAATATAAGGAAGACACTGGGAGAACATACTGAAGAAATTGTAAACACTCCCCAAAAGATAATGGATATGATGGTGACCAATGGCACAATCCAAGAAATCAAAAAGACGCTGGATTCACATAGCAGCAGATTTGAACAGGCAGAAGAAAGAATTAGTGATGTGGAAGACAATACATCTGAAATCAAACAGATAGAAAAAATAGACAAAAAGATAGAAAAAATCCAGCAGGGACTCAGGGAATTAACTGACAACACAAAACGCTCAAACATACGCATTATGGGCATCCCAGAAAGAGAAGAGAAGGCAAAGGGAACAGAAGAAGTGTTGAAAGAAATAATGGCTGAAAACTTCCCAACCCTATTGAGAGAGATGGATGTGCAGATCCAGGAAGCAAAGCGCACACCAAACAGTATAAATCCCAACAGGCCAAATCCAAGACATATACTTGTCAAAATGTCCAATGCTCAAGACAAAGAGAAAATACTCAAGGCAGCAAGAGAAAAGAGAACCATCACATACAAGGGAAGGACAATAAGATTAAGTGCTGATTTCTCAGCTGAAACCACGGAGGCAAGAAGACAGTGGTACAACATAGTCAAATACTAAAAGAAAAAAACTTCCAGCCACGAATTCTCTATCCAGCAAAACTGGCATTCAAAAAATGATGGAGAGGTTAAAATATTCACAGAAAAACAGAAATTAAGAGAGTATGTCAATAAGAAACCTACACTTCAAGAAACACTAAAGGAAGTTCTACAAGTTGAAAGGAAAAAACAAGGGAGAGAGAGTTGGAGGAGAGTTTAAAAGCAACTAACAAGACAAAAAACAAAAACAAAACTACATATAACATACATTAACCCAAAGAAGAAATTCTGAAGGAAGAAATTCATTATGGGTAATAACACTGAATGTTAATGGACTAAACTAACCTATCAAGAGACACAGATTGGCAGACTGGATAAGGAAATATGATCCATCTATATGCTGTCTACAAGAAACCCACCTTCGACCTAGGGATTCAAGGAGGTTTAAAGTGAATTGCTGGAAAACCATTTTACAAGCTAACAATAGCCAAAAATGGGCAGGAGTAGCTATTCTAATATCAGACAAAATAGACTTTAAATGCAAAACTATCGTAAGAGACAAAGATGGACACTATATATTAGTAAAAGGGGTAATCTCTCAAGAAGAGAGAACAATCATAAACATTTATGCACCTAATCGGGATGCCTCAAAATACATGAAGCAAACCCTACAAAAACTAAGTGGAGAAATAAATGCCTCTACAATTATAGCAGGGGACTTTAACACACCATTATCATCATTAGACTGAACATCTAGACAGAGAATCACTAAAGAAACAAAGGTTCTCAACAGTATATTAGAGGACCTGGACTTAATAGACATATACAGAACACTACATTCAAATACAGCAGGATTTACATTCTTCTCGAATGCACATGGAACATACTCCAAGATAGACCAAATGCTAGGCCACAGAACAACTCTCAATGAATTCAGAAAGATTGAGTTTATAAAAATTAATTTCTCTGACCACAATGGAATGAAACTGGAAATCACTAAGGGACAGAGAAACAGGTTAGGCACAAGGATATGGAAGTGAAACAACACACTCTTAGACAAACAGTGGGTCAAGGAGGAAATCTCAAAAGAAATCAGTAACTACCTTGAAACTAATGAAAATGACAACACAACATATCAAAACCTATCGGATGCAGTGAAAGCAGTGCCGAAAGGGAAGTTCATAGCCATAAATTCATATATTAAAAAATAAAAAAGAGCTAAAATTGAAGACCTAACTGCAAACTTGGAGGAATTGGAAAAACAACAAAAAACTAAACCCAAAGGAAGTAGAAAGAAGGAAATAACAAAGATTCGAGCAGAAATAAATGAAACAGAGAATAAGAAAGCGCTAGAAACAATAAACAAAACCAAAAGCTGGTTCTTCGAGAATATCAATAAAATTGACAAACCCTTAGCCAGACTAACAAAGAAAATGAGAGAACAGATTCCAATGCACAAAATAAGGAATGAGCAAGGGGATATCACTACTGACCCCACAGAAATAAAGAGTATCATAAGAGGATACTTTGAAAAATCATATGCCAACAAGAATGATAATTTAGAGGAAATGGACAAGTTTCTAGAAACTCACAAACAGCCTACATTGGTGAAAGAAGAAATTGATGGACTCAACAGTCCAATTACAAATAAAGAGATAGACTCAGTCATCAAAAACCTCCCAACTAAGAAGAGCCCAGGACCAGATGGCTTCACAGCTGAATTCTACCAAACATTCCGGAGAGAGCTAACACCAATTCTGCTGAAGCTCTTCCAAAAAATAGAAGTAGAAGGAATATTGCCTAACTCGTTCTATGATGCTAACATTACCCTAATACCAAAACCAAACAAAGATTCCACAAGAAAGGAAAATTACAGACCACTTTCTCTAATGAACCTAGATGCTAAAATCCTCAACAAAATACTTGGTAATTGCATTCAACAACATATCAAAAGGATTATACACCATGACCAAGTGGGTTTCATCCTGGGTATGCAAGGATGGTTCAATATAAGAAAATCAATCAATGTAATACACCACATAAACAGATTGAAAGAAAAAAATCACATGATCATCTCTATAGATGCAAAAAAAGCATTCAACAATATACAGCACTCTTTCCTGATAAAAATACTACAAAAAATAGGTATACAAGGAAACTTTCTGAATATGATAAAGGGTATATATGAAAAACCCAAAGCCAACATCATTTTCAATGGTGAAATCCTAAAAGCCTTCCCTCTGAGATCAGGAACAAGACAAGGATGCCCTCTATCACCACTCCTATTTAACATTGTCTTAGAAGTACTTGCCCGAGCACTGAGGCAAGAACAGGACATAAAAGGCATCCAGATTGGAAAGGAAGAAGTGAAAATTTCATTATTTGCAGACAACATGATCTTATACATAGAAAGCCCTGAGAAATCTACAACAAATCTTCTAGAACTTATAAATGACTTCAGTAATGTTGCAGGCTACAAGATTAATGCTCAAAAATCAGTATCCTTTCTGTACACCAATAACAAGCAATCTGAGGAGGAAATTTAAAAAAATAATATTTACAATAGTAACTAAAAGAATCAAATACCTAGGAAGAAATTTAACTAAAGATGTAAAGGACTTATATACAGAAAACTACACAACACTGTTAAAGGAAATCAAAGAAGACTTAAATAAATGGAAAAATATTCCCTGTTCATGGATAGGAAGACTAAACATCATCAAGATGTCTATCCAACCAAACTAATCTACAGATTTCATGCAATCCCAATAAAAATCAAAACTGTATTTTTTAAGGAACTGGAAAAACTAACCACAAAATATATTTGGAGAGGTAAGAGGCCCCAAATTACCAAAGACATATTGAAAAAGAAAAATGAAGTTGGAGGTATCACATTACCTGAGTTTAAAACATACTACAAAGCTACAGTGATCAAAACTGCATGGTATTGGCACAAGGATAGACGTACTGACCAATGGAACCGAATTGAGAGTTCTGATATAGATCTTCGCATATACCATCATCTGATATTCGACAAGGCCACCAAGCCCACTCAGTTGGGAGAGAATGGCCTCTTTAACAAGTGGTGCTTGGAGAACTGGATATCCATATCCAAAAGAATGTGAGAAGAATACCATCTCACACCTTATACAAAAATCAACTCCAGATGGATCAAAGATCTAAATATAAGAGCCAAAACCATAAAGACCTTGGAAGATAATGTAGGGAAGCATCTACAGGACCTTGTAATAGGAAATGGTTTCATGAACTTCACAGCCAAAGCACGAGCAGCAAGAGAAAAAATAGAAAAATGGGATTTTATCAAAATTAAAATCTTCTGCACCTCAAAGGATGTTATTAAGAAAATAAAAAGGCAGCCTACCCAATGGGAGAAAATATTTGGCAATCAT
>JAQZBX010004927.1:0-58221 GCA_029593785.1 Cabassous unicinctus
AAAAAAAAAAAAAAAAAAGCCCTAATTTGTAGAATTTGCAGATGTCCATGATATAAATACTTCTACCATAGCTGATCTCTACCCACCAACTATTTAACAGCTGGCTCACAAAATACCTGAATACTCAAGTAATTAACAATTAACCTTCACAGTACAACACTGTGGAATGGTATCTATTGTGTTTTTTTTAAAATATATATATGCTTTTTAAAATATTTATTTTATTTATTCTTCCCCCCTCCCCCATTGTTTGTGCTATCTGATCTCTGTCCATTTGTTGTGTGCTTGTCTTCCTTTTAGGAAGCCCCTTGGGAAACCACATCTGCTTCCCATCTATTGTTATTTTAATTTGAATTTATCATTAAGTTGAAAGTTGCTTTTGTTTTTTTCCTTAAAAATTTTTGTTCATGTTTTTAGTCATTTGGGTTTTCTCTTCAGTAAATCATAGCTTTTTTTCCCTTGAAGTATTTGTATCTTTTAAATCGATTTATAGGGCTTCTTTATATATTATGGGTACTAATTTTTTGTCAGTGAACAGTTATATGCACTGCAGATAACTTTCCCGTCTTTTATATTATATTACATTTATGGTATTTTATGTTTTTTGGAAATCTGTTGTATTAGTCAGAGAAAGGGGTGCTGATGCAACCAGAATTCTGTTGGCTTTTATAAAGGGTATTTATTTGGGGTAGAAGCTTGCAGTCACAAGGCCCTGAAGAGTCCAGCTTAAGGCACCATAAGAGGTACTTTCTTACCCAAAGTCATTTGCCACATATTGAAGCAAGATGGTGGGCGATGTCTGTGAGGGTTCAGCTTTCCGCTTTCTCTTAAGGCTCCATGGGCCCAGACTCTTCCTATCTCAGCTGTAGACTGGAGGGCTCAGCTGCTCAGGACGCTGGTCACCATAGCTGCAAACTATCAGGCAAATGGCTCGGCTCTTTTCCCGGGACTCCAGTGTCCAAAAACTGAGTTCTCTTCTCTGCTGTGTCCTTTTACTGTGTGAGTGTCTGCCCACCAAGGGGGTGGGGACTCAAAGTCCTATTGACGTGGCCAAATCAAAGCCCCAATCTTAATTTAACCAAGTAAAAGTGAAACCTCTAAATCTAATACAATATAATACGCCCAGAGGAACAGACCAGTTTATAAACATAATCCACAATTTTTGGAATTCATAAATAATATCAAACTGCCACATCTATGCTCCTCTCTGCTCACCAGCAGCTCTACATCCGCCCATCCCTCTATATTTTTATGGGAGACTACTGGCAACCTTTAAATCCAAATCATTTAATGCATTTTTAAGGCCCCCTCAATCTGAAAATTGGGGATAAAATAGTACTTTCACCTAAGATTTTAGTGAGGATCAAATAAAATAATACAAGTGAAGTATACTCCTCCTTACCCCACTCCTCCTTACCCCTCCTTATGCACTTTCTTACAAAGCAGCATATTCTTGCTTGCCTTCTCCTATATCTAGAATGCTCTTCTGCCCTTTGCCTTCCTCTCAGGAAAGCCTTCCTTGATCTCTTAAGGTTGGGTTAGGTACCCATAGCAGATACTCGTTACCTTCTCAGGAGCTATCCTCAGACTTCTTCCCTGCTAATGGAACCCTGATTTTGTTTGGGTGCAAGGTGCCTACTCCTAGGGCTAAGCCAATTATTTCAACCTGCTTGCCTGCTTTCCCTGCTTCCTGTGGAAGATGCCGGGGACTAGCTCACTCAATATATATTCTTTCTGTTTTTATCTGCCTTTCTGTACTTCAGAGACTGAAACGCTATATATTTCCAGACTCCCTTGCAGCTAGGATTCTGGATGTGAATTAGGTCCTGTCAATCAAATGCATTTGTGCAAAATTTGAATTCCAAATTGAGTTATGTGGGGGAGAGAAGCAGGGCACAAGGCATCTATTTTGCTGATGTATAAATAGCAAAGGCAGCATAGTTCTCGACTTACCCACTGTGGGGGCAGTATCCTATTTGGCAGGCACTGGAGTGATAATGGCAGAAGTACCAGCTGCCTTGGGAGGCCAACTCTGTGGAGTGACTTTGAAACAGTTCCTATAAATCCAGCCCATGTTTGTTTTATCTCAGTAATTCTGTAAGTCACTAATACCCTGTAAAAAGCCTCTTTCTGTTTAAACTAGCTCGAGTAGAAACCATAATCAAACCTAGACTAATATACTTGTCCTATATCTGGGGGTGACCTTGTGACCCAGTTCTGACCCTTGAGAAATAAACAGAAGCCTTTGATGCTTATAACTTCAGGGAGTCATCTTACTGGTCCTGGACTACCTACCTATGTATTTATTTTAGCTGAGAGTATAAAGTCTTAATATGTTTAAGCCAGCAGAGCCAGGTCTTTCTTATAAGCCACTGAACACAATTCCTAACTGATTCAGTAAGCAATGAACAATTCCTGTCATGTAGTAAAAAATATTTGTGGAACTGATAACTGTTGAACAAAGGTACTAATCATGAAACAGCAGTCTGTGTATGTTTACTACAACTTAAAATGTAAAGTAAGTGATGGAGAATAAGGGCAGTGACAAAAGTAGGGGTCTCATAAGTCTAGTTAAGGAGTTAGACTTCATCCTTAGGTCATGGGGAGATTTGAACAAGTATGTTACATTTTCAGGTTTGCATTTTTGATTAGTTGGGGGCAGCCAATGCTGAAGGCAGGGTAGTGTTAAGGCTATTAGGAGGCAAGAGATAATGAATGTTTGTAATAATTATTCTTACTTACATTTGTGAATGTAAGTATATCTGTAGGGTAAATTCTCCTACATGGAATTCCTGAGTCAAAGTGTGTACACTTAAAAATTGAGAGAGATTGTCAAATTGTATTTAGAAGAGGCTTACACTCTTAACAATAGTGTACAAGTCACTTCCCCACCTTCACCAAATAATGGGTATATTAATTTGCACCATTTCAAATGAAATATATTATTTCATTGCTTATTAGATTTATTTTTTGTTCAGTTTCTCTTTTCATTTCATAAATACATTGGCTGTTTGATTTCTATGAGCTGCTTATTCATAGCATTTGTGTAATTTTCTACTAGGCCATGGTCTTTTTCTTAAAATTTTCAGAGCTGATTTTATATGCAGGAAACTACTCCTCTGTTTATCCTATGTGTTGTGACTTTCCCCCCTGGTTTACTGTTTGTCTTTTGACCTTGTTTGTGGTGTTGCCTTTTATGTTATGAATTTATTTTTACTATATATTGCAGTTGTCCATCTTTTCCTTGATGGCTTCTGCATTTTTGTATCATGCTTCATCTTGCCATCCTTAACCCTGCATCTAATAGAGCTAACCATCCAGAGAGGATGTGCCCAGCTCTTTTTTACCTCTTATTGTCAACTCTTGAGGTGAGGGGAAGAGGGGGAAAGGGAAGAGAAATTTATTGAGGGCAAACAATGGACATCTAGCCCACATGTTGTCATCTGCTGGCTGCCACTGAGGTGAAGCTCATTTCATCTCCCTTGGACTTTGGCACTGGCCTCTGTCTTCTTTGAATTCACCACTGGATGTCCATGGATGGTAAAAACTGGATCAGCTCGGTGAAGCCAAGCCAAGAATCACCACTTTGGCCCTAAATAGTGCGCTGACACTCTCATATGAAAACAATTATAAATATTATGGAGCGCTGCACAATCTGAGTTCCTTCTTCCATTTGGTAGATCAGCTTAACTGCTACTATTTCCTTAATTTAAAAAAAAATGTTTCACACGACATAACCATCTACTTAAAGCTTTATTAAGGTGCCTTGTAATAGCACACTTAAAATTTTTAATTGGGTAATTTCAGAACTTACTGGAAAGATATTTAAATCAAATATTATTGTTTAGACTTCACATTGTTTTAAATGGCCTCTAACTTCCAATAGGCATAAAAACAGCTATATAAGTTCATCCCCCAACTCTGGACATACTTCTTGGTCCTAAGAGGGCGGGAATTAATGGGTTTCTTCAGTTAACAATTCATGTGCACAGGAAATGACTATCGACATAATCTTTAAGCCCAACAGCTATGATTATTCTCCATTTTATAATTTAAACTTTTCTGACAGCTAAATGTTCTGGTATAATTTATAAAGAGTTTGAGTGATTGAGACATATTTCATTGAGTTGGTTTCTCTTATGAATTGAAACTAAGACTTGAATAAACAGAGCAAGGGAAGCCCTTCTCAGGTTTATGTGGTTAGTTAAGAATACTTCATGTCTCTCATTCCCAACTGTGCCACACACCATCTAAGCCGTGCTCACATCCTACAAGACACAAATCTACAGGATTTAAGGTACATTTATTTTTTCAATACAACAGTTACATTTAAGACCACCAGCTATTATTATGTATTTTAAACTAAAGTACAGATTCATTTCTTTGAGGTATTCTCTTTTGTATTTCCCTGTTTCCCCTTTTCCAAATTTGCAATCATAACTATTGGGTATTCTTTTAAGTTACAACAAAAACATAACTAAAATATCAAACATATGTAACATGGAGAAAGACAGCAATAGTACACGAATAGTCATATGCCATCTGGGAGGCTGTAGATACCACATTCTCCAGCGGTGACCAAAAAAAAAAAAAAAGATTTGGCACCAGATTTAGATGGAATCTGCTAATGCTGGAAAAATAAAAGTTCATAGCTTTTCAGATAAGATACGCGATTGATAAAATTTGCAGTAACCCATAACATGGTTAGGACAGGGCATTTATATTAAGCCATCCTCTCAACGTAATATATTTAATATATAAATTTCAGATCAATCTGTTTGATTTATAATTTCTTTTCCCTGCCATCAAGAAGAGCAACATTGCAATTTATATAGAACCAACAAGCAACTTGTCTTATAATGATGCCAAATACAATTAATAAGTTGATTTCTAAGCAAATTATATTGCCCACTGCAGAGATGCTTTGTCCATATCAGCTTAGTTCCTCAGATGACACTATGGTACATGGAGGCCTAAAGAAAAGGATTAAATAATGTGCTGGAAAATATATAGGGAACCCTGACTCCTACACACACACAAAAAAACCTTACTAGAGCCTGAATACTCTCTTTAATTGATAATAACTGGTTAATTGTTTTCATGAATATAAAATGAGACACTCTGAGAGAAATTATTGAATAATTTAACCTAAGCAAATTCAACTAAAATAAATTACTGTGCATTTCAAAAGGATCAATCATTTATTTTCTTTTGCACAGTTCTTCTAAATTTAAATAAACAGTTTCCATGAATAGATAAGAAAGCCACTGTATTAAGTTTGCTCTAACTATGTAGATTGAAGCAGTTGGTTCAAAGAGCTTTATAAAAATGAAAAAACACTTTTTTATTATCAAGTAATGCGTAGAGCAGATATTCCCACCTTTACTCCATTCCAAACACCCACCTCCATCATTCTCTTTTTTTAAAAAAAGTTTATTGCAGGAGCATATATACAGCTCAAAATTTCCCATTTTAACCACTTTCAAGTATACAATTTGGTGATATTAATTACATTCACAACATTGTGCTACCATCACCAATATCCATCATGCCAACTTTTTTATCACCTCAAACTCAAACGTGTAATTGACATACAGTAAACTGTGCTATCAATTATTTTTATAATCAGAAAAATAAACAATATTTTAATGTATGTTAGAACTGGTTATGTCTCCAAAAAGGCATTTTTCCATCCCCCAAATTATCATTATAAAGAAGTTGTGTGTATGTATATATACATATATATATATGTGTGTGTGTGTGTGTGTGTATGTGTGTGTGTCATATTACTGAGAGAGATGAGTAAACTGACAGATATTTGAGGATTTTCTGTGCTGATTATGGGATAATACCATAATCCACATAGAGCCACACACACAACCATCCTAATATACTTTATTCTTCGCAGCATGAAGAAGCTAATATTAAGTAGGTATCTACATTCTAAGAAGATTTTCAATTGTACCTTCAGCATTTGTTAAATACCCAACAAACGGAATAGACTAATTTTTAAATGAATGCTTTATTTTATTTTAACAATACTCTTATTCTGACCATGCATCATAAATCAAAACAGCATGCTTCTCAAACCTTTGCATGAAAATATGCAATTTCTCTTCTGAGATTTTCCAACCGACCAAAAGCTGTTGGCATATTTAGGAATTTAATGAACTTTTATGAAAGTCTGTGGCAGAAATACAATTTTTTGACGTTAAAACATTTTGTTACTGGACATGAAGGAATAAAAAGTAATACCATCAAAGGCAAAACCTGACCACATACCTGGATGATTTAGAAAAGTACCATACTTCAAAAAAGTCAGTTTTCCCCCCAAATAAATGCTGTAAAATCTGGTAGTCAAACTAATACTCTAGCATTATTAGCAAGATAAAACCACTTTTATGAAATTTTTGCTCTCAATTTCAATGTTTAAAATTTTAGGCAATTTTAAAGAAGTTTTGATTGAAAGCTAATAGGGAAAAAAGAGAAGGAAAAAAAACTAATAGGGAAGCAACTAAGCATGCCAGTAATATTGCCTTAAATTCACTCCATTCATTAATAAAAAGAGATGATTATTAGCACTTCTTTCACCAATAACTTATAACAATGAATGGCTGAATAAAAATCTCATTTGATATTGTATTCCTTTCAATGTTATATGTTACAAGTGGGTAAATAAATTCACAAATAATTAAACATACAAACATTTTTACTACATATTAATATATAAGAAACTTTTATATACCCTTTCTTTTAAAAAGACATGCTTTGGCCACATTATGAGGAACATATTTACAGTAAAATAATAAAAATTACAAATTGTCAAGTATGAGTTAAAATATGGTTATGTTCAACTGAATCAACTCAATTATAGCTTCAAAAGGTCTTTTACTTCATTTCATTGCCAAAAGCTGGAAAAAGACCTAAGGTGAGGAGAAAATAAAATGGGGTTCAATTGCTATATGAATTCAACCAAGTCCATCAACATATCTTTTCTATCTGCTAAGCTTGGATCAAATTCAGCAGCTTTAAAACCCCAGGTTTTGGAGAAACAAATGAACTTCATAGTTGGGAAAGGGAATAATAAAGACTGAGGAGAAAAGCAGGACCAGGGAATCTAAACTTGGAAACACAGGACAAAACAGACTGATGTCGATTTTTTTAGGTGTCTCTACTGTACCCTGCAGTTTTGGGGTTCAGTGTGTTCCCTGACAAACATCTTTACTTCAGGGCTCCCTCTGTTCCCTTAGCTCCTGTTGAACACTGAAACCATGGTGGGTGCACTGGGCAGAATTGCTGCTTCCTGGATGCTTGACCTGCAGGAGAGAGAGGCCCACGGAGAAGGATCTGCCCTGCTCATGGGTTCATATCAAGGCAGATTCAGGGGGGCTTCTGCTGGGGCCTGAATTTAGCTCAGGATGGTGACTATGTGTCCTGAGACCCTGTCACGGTGCAGATCAGTGCCAGAACTCCCAAATCAGACAGGAGTTCATAACGGCTAAGTAGATTGTGGACATGGAACAACAAGGGGGGAGGAACCTGGCCAAAGTGCTAGGAGGAGGGTCACGTCACTGAGCTCCCCAACTGGCCTGAACATGCCACTTTCTCTCAGGTGGCTGTAGCTGAAGTCCTGAGGGAGTGTAGAGTGGGTACAGAGTGAGCAGGAAAGAGGCTGATGGAGCCTGCCTCCCAGTGACCCCTCGCCTCCTGCTCACACTGGGCTGCAGGGGCTCCCCGGTGCCTTCACAAGTGGGAAACATACTAATTAGGAAGGCTTACTGAACCCCTGACCTAGGGAGCAAACCACTTCTCATACTCCAAACAAGTTTTCTAAGAGGGAAAAATGACTACGTTGTAGAAGTTACTGTATTTTCATAGTACTTCATCAATATTTCATCCATATTCAGTTAAAACTGAAAAACAATCTCACATCATCCAAATGAAATGTCCTTTAAGATCAACTATAAGCACAAGCCATTTTCCACAAAAATGGAATATTGGTGTATTACGAACATGGCTTTTATTTTTTAAAAATTAAGATGACTGGGGAGGGGTGAGCTCAGCGGTTGAGTGCCTGCTTCCCATGTACGAGATTCTGGGTTCAATCACCAGTACCTCCTTTAAAAACAAACAAAAAACAAAAAACCCCACCTAAGGACAACTGTATTAACAGACAAATGTCAGCTTTTCAGTTTGTAATATATACCCCACAGGAAATGTATACATTCTTTGGATATACATACAATTCTTTGCTTTTGTGTATCTTCTTTTTTTTTTTCAAATAGTTTCTCTTGCACTATGTAGTAGTGACTATTTCTCACATTGACTAGATAAGCTATATGTTTTATACAAGACTGGTTATTTCATTCCATATATATTTATATTAGACAGATAAATTTGAACATTCAACTGTGTTCATACATAAATTCTCAGAAATGATGTTTATTATGTCTGATGTAATAATAATAAATATAGAATTACTTCATACTATTTAAAAACAATAGCCATCACTTCTACCACCTCCCATCAGGGGAAAGCCTAAGGCTGTGAGTCTGTTGAAGTGTTGCCATGATTTGCTTTTTCTCCCGAGACAGAATGCTTCAGAAACTGACCCGTAGCACCGATGTATAATCTTGATCGCATGGGCCATTTCTGAAAAAGAATATTTAAACAAGAATCCCAAAGTTAGTATCTATAACATATATAACATAGTCTGCAATCCTAAAAATTCCAAATACTGCAATGTAATTGCAGGATGCAATATTATGTAGCTCGTGACAATTATAATTATGAAGTCTAAGCAATAACATGAAAAATATTAATGCTAACAATAAAAGTAAAAATGTACCCAAACTTCTTTTATAACTGCACAAAATAATATATGTGTATTTGGAAAAGAAGTGTAAGAAATCAAAGACAATGAATTTCTATAAATGTGAATAGGAAAAAAGGTATCCACCTACAATGTTTTTTAAAACAAAATTCACATTTAGATTGAAATAAACTGTACAAAATTGATTTTCTTCACCAAAATAACAGCATTTTTTTTAAGTTACCACAAGTTTTATTTGATTTCCGGTATTCTCTTTTTTTAAAAAATATTTTAAAAGATGCTTAGATTACATGAATGTTACACAAAAATTACAGAGATTCCCATATTCTCTACCTTCTACACCTCCCACATAAACATCTTTCATTAGTGTGGCACATCACCTGCAATGGATATACACATCCTGGGGCTTTGCCATTAAGCATGGACCACAGATCACATTGTAGACCACACTCTCTCCCACACAGTTCTGCATGTTATATGCTGATGTAAAATGGCCTATATCTGTCATTGTAATGTCACTCAGGATAATTCCCAAGTCCCGAAAAAGCCCCTGTATTATAACAAAAGCAGTATTTTTGTATTATTCCTAGATAAACCACAAAACACATTTTTGTAGACTTGCCAGGTTTTGCTTATAAATCAAAATATAGTCATGAAAATAGAAGAAAACAGACAAATCAGTTATCAGTATCCATGGCCTCTTGATTCTGTCTTGACCATGAAACAAGTATTGAACACATATCTGCTAAAAGCTTATGAAGGTGTAGGCTCAACAAAGGAATATAAACAGCAACAACCAGATATGGAAAAAAGCATTCATACTGAACTTACTCCTTTAGGTTCATCTGATAAAGACAAAATCTAGACTGAAATCCTTGCTTGGTGTTCTCAGTTTCTCTCACTCTCTGGTAATTCCCTTAACTGTCCTATACAAATTTTTAAAAAAGATTTATTTTATTTATTTATTTCTCCCCACCCCACCCCCATTGTTTTGCATTTGCTGTGTCTGTTTGTTGTGTGCTGGTCTTCTTTTTAGGAGGTACCAGGAACCAAACCTGGGAACTGCCATGTGGGAGGGAAGTGCCTAATTGCTTGAGCCACCTCTGCTCCCTGCTTTGCTGTGTCTCTCATTATGTTTTCCTCCTTGTGTCTCTTGTATCAGCTCGCCCTGTCAGGTCGCTGTCTTGCTTATCTTCTTTAGGAGGCACCAGGAACCAAACTCAAGACTTCTCATGTGGTAGGCAGGAGCTCAATCGCTTGAGCCACACCCACTTCCCAATTTTTTTTTTTAAAGATTTATTTATTTTATTTTATTTATCCCCCCCTTGCTGCTTGTGCTGCTGTGTCCATTCGCTGCGTGTCTTCTCTGTGTCTGCTTATCTCCCCCTTGCTGTGAGGTCTTGCCGCATCAGCCCACGGCGCCGCACGAGCCGGCCTGCCCTCACAAGGAGGCGCCGGGAAGCGAACACAAAACTTGGGGAGTGGGTGTCATGAAGTGGTGAGTCTGGTTTGTATGTACGAGGTCCCCGTGGGTTCAATCCCCGGTACCTCCTAAAAATAAACAAAAAAACCTCCTACTAGTTTAAAGTTAGTTGTTTGCCTCATTGTAACATTTTACGAAATTTATTCCTTTCCATCTGCACCTCAAAATTAATTTCTTCAAAGTACTGATAACTAGACTGATAACCTGACAGTGATAATAAATGTTAGATCTAAAATGACTTAACTAAAATAATTCCAGAGTGCCGCTAATAGAGATCACACAGAAATGAAATGTGGCACTTTCAATGCTATCTCTGGAAGAACAGATGGGTCTTCAAAGCATGAAAGTTCGAACAGGGGTCCTTTAAAAAGGTAGATTATTAATGATTAATGTATTCAATGGGAGACCTATAGGTAAAGATATTCAGTGATTAAGTGGCCTACATAAACCTTAGCTTTTCCTCCAAATAGAAGAGAAAACTTATTTTTAAAGATTCTTTGGTATTTTTTTTTTTTTCCCTTCCAAAGATTTATTTATTTATTTATCCCCCCCCTTGCTGCTCGTGCTTGCTGTGTCCATTCGCTGTGTGTCCTCTCCGTGTCTGCCCATCTTCCCCTTGCTGTGAGGTCCCGCTGCACCAGCCCCTCGCACGGCGCGGGCTGGCCTGCCCTCACAAGGAGGCCCCGGGAAGCGAACCTGGGCCTCACACATGGTAAATGGGGGCTCTATTGGTTGAGCCACACCCGCTTCCTGTTGTGAGGGCCTGCTGCATCAGCCCACCATGCCGCGCGGGCTGGCCCGCCCTCACAAGGAGGCCCGGGGAAGCGAACCCGGGGCCTCCCACATGGTAAACGGGGGCTCTATCGACTGAGCCACTCCCGCCTCCCTTTGGTATTTTCAATGGTTTCTGAATTCCCTGTAGGAAGCACTGACTTAGTTGCATAGTTTGATATATGTGTTTACCATTAAATCCAGATCATGTTTTATATCAAAATTTATATTAAGCAAAGCCAAGTTACTTGATCTTTGGTCTGTCAAAGTGTTCCTCAGGTACGCTTTGAGATGCTTTTATCCATTTTCATAGTGTTCATTCTCAACCTTCATCGTGGGAAGAATACATAAGACCTTCAACAATACGTAAACATTAGGAAAAAAACGATGTCAGGCAGATGGAGGGCTTCATAAATTGTGCATGGAAGCTTTATATCTTTCCCTCTGTTTCCACTTGATTCTCCAACAATGATGCTCTGCTGAGAGTGTGCCAGGGTTGGGTAAGTCACTTCTGTACATGTCAGCACAGTGTTCCTCCAACGTAATGAATGTGAGCTATCCCATGAAAAGGGAACCAGAGATAAAACACTTAAAAGCTTTGAGGTGCTGTTCTGAGAATATATCTTTAAGTTCCTGAGTAATGTGCTCCATTGTTGGAATACTTAGGGGTTCTTTATAGTGTCTTTCAGAGGTTGGTTGAGATTCCACGTTACCTTGCTGAGCCATGCAGAATTTGCCAGGGAATTTCATTTGAACATCAAGATTGGTTGCCAAATTCGTGGCTTCGTCAAACCAAAATTCATGATAAACTTCAACATTTTCCATCACTTCATTGAGTGAATGCAGCATTGCAGTCAAGCAGCTGGCTACAAAGAATACATCAGAGGTTTACCCCTGGAGACTCTTCCCAAAGGCTCTTGCAAAAGACAGGACATTCTTAAGAACAACAATGGTAACAATGAAATAAAAATCTGTTACTGCACTAGAGAGAACAAATGCTCAGCCAGCTATACAGCTATTCATCTAACATTTGTGTCACTATTTATACCATCTAAACATAGATGGTGCTTGCAAGCTATCTAAAATTTCAAAAGCATCATGCCTGCCTGTCCACTGAGAGTGGCAAGTTTCCTTCAGTTCATTCCCCCCTTTCTTCATTGCTCTGAAAAAAGGACAGAAATGACATTGGCAAGTTCTAAATGTAGTTGCAGTGATCGATGGAAAAAAGAAGAAACTTCCTTAATCACTCCCAATGCAACAGATACTCCTATTACAGGCAATGATTTTGCTAACCACATATTTAAGGCACAGGAAGAGCAGAGTGTGTAGATAGTTTGGGATTATTTCTCTAGAAGTCTAGAAGCATCAACTTTCGTTTTGGAAGAAAATCCACTGGACACAATATAAGCCTGTACACCACAGCAATCCATATTTAGTTCCCACTTCTCAGTTATTGTACTGTGAAATTTCACAGCCAAAATTTCTGCATCAGCTTCATAAAGAAGGAAGCCCACAAACTCCTCTCTCAGATTATGAGATTCATTGACAAACCTCACCAATACGGGCAGGTGCTCTTCCCCTGCTATATCCACCACATAATCAGTGACAATGGAAAAGAAGTGTGAGTCTCTCACTTTGCTGAGTGTTTCTTTCCCAAAGCAGCTTTCACACATCTCTAGCATCTGTTTCTGCTGTTTTGGAACAGAACCATGTGAGAACTGCTGTTGTCTCAAAGCCTCTTCAGAATTTTTCAGCACTCCAGCAGTGCTTGGAAGTCATCAGGAGAGAACTCCTTAGGGGAGTTCATCAGCCTCATGTCCATTGAGATGTATGTTTTGTTTTCACATAAGAATCAAAATTTCAAATAAAGATTTTAGGTATTCTTTGTTTTCCTTCTCTTGAAGGGTTAAAGGTAAGATGTCTTCATCATCTTCTTCACCCCGTTCTGCATTGGGGTTCTGAGCATTGCTGTTGTTTATGTTTTTGTTCCTACTCAGAAGTTTAGGCAATTTTTCTCTGTTGCAGTGTCCCGATTTCATATTTACTCAATTATTTTATTTGTTTTCTGTGTCTGCTATGTGGACTGTTCAAATGACTGGTAAGAGTAAATAATGTTGGTATAGCATTATCTCAAAGAACTGTACTATAAGGACTAGTTCTACAGATCATAGAGGTCTCAAAGGGCTTGGCACATAACCGATGTTTATTTAGCTGATCAGGTACTTTATGTTTGAAGTCTGCTCTCCTGCAATTCTCCACCCACTTCTGGCATCTGGCCAGGTCCCGCGGGACTCTGAAGAAGGCCAGATTGGACTGCGAGCTCTTCTGCACACAGTTGGGGGTGGCGCAGAAGTTCCACAAGGTCACCCCCCTGGTGTTCAACTCCCTGCCTCCTCAGCACAGCCTGCCAGCCCAGTGGGGCCAGGGAGGGGACCACCCACAATATCTTAATTTCAAACTAAACCTAAAATAAAAGTAGGCCTAAAACCAGACCCTTGGCTTTAAAGATATTTTTAAAAAGTTAAACCTGGTATTTTTTTTTTTTTTTAAGATTAATTTTATTTATTTCTTCCAACCCCCTTGTTGTTTTGCGCTCACTGTCTGCTCTCTGTGTCCATTCACTGTGTGTTCTTCTGTGTCTGCTTGTCTTCTCTGTAGGCAGCACCGGGAACCAATCCTGGGACCTTCCAGAGTGGGAGAGAGGCACTCAATCTCTTGCGCCACCTCAGCTCCCTGGTCTGCTGCATCTCTTATTGTCTCTCCTCTTTGTCTTTTTTTGTTGTGTCAACTTGCTGTGCCAGCTCTCTGCTTGGGCCAGCTCTCTGCTCGGGCCAGATGCCTTTACCAGGAGGCCCCAGGAATCGAACCCTGGACCTCCTATGTGGTAGTCAGGAGCCCAATCACTTGAGCCACATTCGCTTCCCATACCTGGTAAACTTTTAACGTGTCTACACTTATCAAAGAACCACAATGTAAAGTGAATAATTCAACCAAGATGTTTTATCTAGCTAAGAGCACATATCCAGATAGTGGTGGGTATTAGAATGTTGGTGTTGCAGAGCTAGAACATCCAGAGGAAACGTCTGGGTAATTGGCATCACGCGGCTTTAACCTCTTGGTAAACATCACATTTGTATTACTCCATAGTTTTTCTAAATTCACCTTTAGGATGGACCTCTGAAGCAACAATATTTATTGCAAAGTAGGTTTAATGATGAAAAAACGTTACATAAGTAGTCCCTTCAGAATGAATCTCTTCATTCAAGTGTAATTAGCAGTGCTGAATTATGGGTATGATTGAGGTTGAAAGGGGATGTTTAGGGTCTTGTATGTAACTAGAGGGAAAACTAGAGGATGAAACATGGGACTGTATAGCATAGTGAGGCCTGTTGTGGAGAATGACTGTGGTTAGTAGTACAAATATAAGAATCTTTTTCCATGAACTAGAACAAATGTACGTCACTACTACAAGGAGTTAATAATAGAGTGGTATATGGGGAAAATACAACTAACCCAAACTATGGACTATAGTTAACAATATTGTAATATTAGGGGGAAAAAAGAATGAACCTTTTTTTTGGGAGGGTGCTCATCATATAATCAATTTTGTTCTAAGGTATTTAGAGTACTCAGAGAAACACTACATTATTTAAATACAAAGATAAGTCTTCACCCTAAAAACACAACTCCCCAAGTCAGCAATTGGGTCCCACACTGTCCAGGGAGTAAATGCCACAGTGAGCAGCAGACTATCCTCATCAGTGAACATTCACAGGCAAACTGCTGGGTACACAGCACCATGAAATGTTCTTAAATACCTGACAGATAATCCACAGTGCTCAAGCAGAGGCACAGTTATTAAGAACATAAGAGAATGAAAAAACAAACAGAAAAGGACATAAGGACCCTGGGTCCTCAACCCAAGCTGCATATTAGAATCACCCAGGAAACTTTAAAAATACTGATGCCAACTAAATCAGGAGAATGGATCTCTTTTGGAAACCTAGTTAGAGTGTAAGGCAGAGTCAGATCTTAGCTGGAGTAAGCCTTCATTACACTTCTGAGTACAGTTATCATCACCTACACTGGGATTCCTGATGTGAAATGTAGCCATAAGGAATAGTAAACAGGCATGTGATACTATCTGGAAACTTTCCCTTCTGTCTCCAGATGTGTTAAGTGAATTTGTTCCCATGTCGTTCAGATGATTTAAGAATACTAAATTCAGATTATTCTGGCTGGGAATCCACACTTTAAACACAGATGAAATATAAAATTTATGGTACTTAGGATTTAAAATGGTCAACTCCTATATAATATGCGTAATAATTAATAAATAACCTGTATGATATGTTTGATACAGATCTAAGATTGACACTTGCTGCTTATTTTTGCAAATCCATTTCCTTTTTTTTTTTTAAAGCACATGTAAGCATTCTTCTACATTCTGGTCGCCTAAGAAAGTGGACCAAGGTTGTTCTGCTATCTCAGGACCTGGCATTGTTAAAGCAGGCTTAAGTCCTGCAATATCCTGAAGACACAGTTCTGTAATGAATAGGGTAGACAGAAACCCTTTATTTCTGTCAGAATATTTAAAATACAAACCAGTGTTTCTCAACCTTTTAAACCCCTGCCTCAATTTCATATGCATAAAAATCTCATTCTCAAATGTCAAGTGTAATTTGAGAGCTCAAAGCAAATTAAACAAATCTAAAGCCAAATAAAATAAAAATCCTACTGAATGCTCCCCTGGCAATTCTGATATGTGCTGCCCCTGGTCCCACTATGTTGAGAATCTCTAAATCATGCAACCAAGTGTGGAGTGTCTGTTCCTCAAGTTCTTGCTAGAATATAAGTAGTTAATATAACAAATCTAAAAATATGTATCTGGATTTTTGCCTCAATTTTCATGGATTTAATCAAATAACAAAATTCTCCTTTCTCAGGACTAGTCCTTGGATTTTCGTAATGTCTTCTGATGATCTAAGTCAACTGAATTTAATATAGACACACAAATAGTATTAAGAGATATAAATTAAAATGTCAATAAATTACTGGTTAATCTTTGTATGTCAGCATGCTGCCAAAAAAGCCAGCTGACTGATTTATGTTTCACTTTCAATGATTTGTTTTAGCATTGTGTGGATTAATATACTACTGTGCTGTACTTTCCTTAATAAAGCATATTTAAAGCCATGGAACTTCAGTAAGCTTAAAAAAACCCTAGAGGGGGGCGGATATGGCTCAAATGGTTGGGAGTCCATCTCCCATACGGAGGGACC
The DNA here is from genome assembly GCA_029593785.1 of Cabassous unicinctus. NCBI lineage: Eukaryota > Metazoa > Chordata > Mammalia > Cingulata > Chlamyphoridae > Cabassous > Cabassous unicinctus. Next base: position 16,370 of record JAQZBX010004927.1, read on the forward strand.
TGGGTTCAATCCCTGGAACCTCCCAGTAAAATAAAAAGAAAAAATATAGAAGGTGCGCAGGCCACCAGGCCCCACGAGCAGGTGAGCCTCCAAGCCCAGCTTGGGGGTGTGTCAGGCCCCGCCAAGTCACGCAACAAGATGACGACATAATAGGAGAGTGACACAAGGGAAAGCCAAGACGAGATGCACTGAAAAAACAGGAAATGAGGTGGCACAGGTGGCAGAATGCCTCTCTCCCACATCGGAGGTTCCCAGGATCGAATCCCGGTGAAGACAGGAGAAGGATGAGAAGAGAGGGCAGGAAACAGACACAGAGAATTGCCCAGCGAATGGACACAAAACAGCAAAAAACAAAACAAAAACAAACAGGGTGTGTGTGTGTTTAAAATGGATAAAAGCAAAAGAAATAAATCTTAAAAAAAAAACAAAAAAAAACAACCTAGAGAACTCACACCACTGAACTAGAACTGAATCTGAAAATGAAGACCTTAAAAATGTACTCTTGGCTTTAAGAGTTTATTGCCCCCAAAACAATAAAACCCTGTATTAATTTTTTAAAAACTTTAAATTGTAATGACATATATACTATTCCAAATTTCCTATTTTAATCACTTGCATGTGTACTATTCAGTTATATTAACTGTACCCTTTTATTTAATATTATATTATTGTTTATGTATATTATCAACAATGATTCTCAAGGAGTGAGGCAGTTAATAATCTGTACTCTTCTCCTACATAAAAATCTGAAGTGTACTCCTCTTCTCTTGGAAAATCTCTGCCCTTTGGGCCACTGGGGCTGATCAGAGTTGGCTGCATCCCAAAGGGATAAAAACTGTCTTAGATTATGCCCCTGTGCCCCAAGATCCTAGTGTCTTAAAACTTTCCAGTTTCATCTGAAATACTCAGATTTCTTAACATAAATTCCCCCACAGTGCTAACTTTTTAACAATACTGTTGAGAACTGATGGTTCAAAATGATGGCTTTGAAGTATTTGTTAAAAGATCTTTAATCAAAGTAAGACTAAGTAACACTATGTTGTCAGGCAGAAAAATAAAGTCATTTTAGAACACTTTTTACTAGGGGTTACAGTAGTTTATGATGAGCCTTCAATTAATCAAAAAAGTTCAAGTAATCAGAATATTTTTCTTCCTTTCACGTTACAGCAATAAAAAATGGACTTTATATTTAAACATTTTGAATGTGTCTGTAAAATAATGTGCTACAGGCTCTTTCAATTATGTGTATAAAATCCCTTTCCACTGAACCTCCATAGACTGTGGTTATAGCTCTTTTATGGTACTTACAACATTCTGCCTTAAAATACTGTTACTTGTATTTTTTTCTTTGTCTCTAATGTATGTTCATAGAGGGCAATGGGCTGAGTCTTACTCATAATTGTATTTGCTCTCCTAACGCAATGCTTTGCACATAGTAGGCACTTGGTAAATGTTTGATTTTTAAAACAGATTAGTCACTTGACCAACCATCATCAATTTCATTTTTAAGAGGTCATATTTGGTCTTATATCATTATTCTTAAGTTGTCTTTTAAAATCAAAATAACTGATTCAGAGGACAAATAAAATTTGACTTCCCTTAAAATAATTCTAAGACTACAAAAACACTCAGTACACGAATCAAGTGAAAAAAAAAAAAAAGTCCTGTAAGCTTATTAAATGAAAATGATGGCTCTAATATTATTCACTCAAAAAAGCACTGCAAGAAACCAAGATGAATAACACCTTGATTTCACATTCTGAATTCTATATCCCTCAAAGATTGAGCAGATGCTTTTTGTATTAAAATCCACTTAAATGTTAAAATATATCACTTTTCTTACAGTGTATGGCAAATGTCAATTCAAAAGATGTCTAACATTAATGTTGTATTTGAACAGCACCCTAATGCACACTGTAATATAAAAACCCTTTAATAATGAGTGATTTTCAGCTGAGATTATGTTCTAGGGCTTGTGAAAGGGACAAGGTCTATCATAATTGTAAATAAATGATATTTCAAGTTTTTACATTTAAATATTTGAAGTGGTTTGAATCTATCATCACTTTCACTATATTACAAAGTAAATTTTGGTAAAAACCACAGAACTGTAAGTTCAGATTAGAGGGTGTGTTCAAACAATTTCAATAATGATTATTCAATAATTTACTGAACACTGATATACTTAATAAATCCTAATTTTGTATTTTGTGTATGACAAAATGCTTCAGAATGGTAAAACCAGAAATCTAAAAATTTAGGTTTAAAAAATATAGAGATTATGCACTTTGAATAGAAAGCTTGATCAAAGTGAGGTTTCAAAATGAGAAAAAGGCAATGCAGAGTCTAAATACTGCAATATAGATGATACACTCTAATCATATATACCATATTAAACGAAAACTGACCATTCTACCGACATGTCATTTAAAGACTATACAGAACAGACTCTCAACTAATTTTGTACATTACATAATTTGAATCTAATAGTTGCTCAACTCACCCAATATGCACTCCAACTTGTTATGGAAATTACATAAACAAATACATTTTAGTTTTTCTAACGTTCTTGGTAGCTGTCTAGTGCACGACATTTAACCTTTGTTTAAACACTGAAAATGTACTTCACGGGAATGCAGACGGTCTTATTTTGTTCTTAAGACCTGTACCCAAAGTTTTTCAACAATGGTTTCCTAAGAGCACTTAGAACAGATAATTCTGTCATTCCATTTAATTTTGTACCTGAGAAACCTTTCCAATATCTGATAAGAACCCACACTGGAGTGAAATTATTTAAAGGGAAAACACTTTGAAATTCTTAAAGGGTCATAAATGTAACTCTGATATTAAAAATAATCAGGAGGTCCAAACACTTTGCCAGGCTACCCGCGGGAAACTTCTGACCTTGGAAGGCACATCCTGTAGGCTGCCGATTAAGGGCGCGAGAGACCTCTGCTCAAGCTACCGGTATATAAACTCCCCACCCATGACATGCTGCTAAGGAGCAGCCTCCTGGAGCGTGGACCTGTCAGCCGAGGAAGGGGAGAGAGCTCGGTGGCATCCGCTCTCCGCCCCAGATCGGCGGAGCGCCCTGCCCGCCTACCTTGACCGGGTGCAGGTAGCCGTCGCCGCGCAGGGCGCCCAGCCCGGGCTCCGCCGGCGCCTCGGCGTCGTCCTGCAGGCTGCGGGTGAGGTGCGCGATGTAGGTGGTGGCCAGCAGCAGCACATCCAGCTTGGAGAGCTTGGTGTCGGGCGGCACCGACGGCAGCGTGCGCTGCAACTCCAGGAAGGCGTGCCGCAGGGTCTGCACGCGGCTGCGCTCTCGCGCCGCGTTGGCCGCCGCCGGTCGCCCGGCCCCGGAGCGCGCGCCCACGCCCGGGCCCGCCGAACCCATACCGGTCCGCCTGGGGCTCAAGTCGCGGGCGGCGGGCGCGAGCTCGGTGTCGTGGCTCCGGGGGCTATCCGCGGGGCCGTCGCGGTCCATGGCCGTTTCCCGCGCCGCGCGCGCTGCAAAGGACAGATGGCGCGGTGAGGCCTGCCGGTGTCGCCCACGCCGGGAGCCGCGGCACCGGAGCTCGCCCTGAGCGCTGGGACCTGGCGGCCCGACGCGGCTCTGGGGTCTGTTTTCAGGGATGAACTCGTTTAATGTGGGCGCGTTTTGCATCGTGGCGTCTGGGGAGAGTTAATGGGCCGAGCGTTCCTGGGCCCCTTAGAAGGCTCGAGAGGCGCGAGGTGTCAGCTTTCTAGTTCCACGGGCAAATTAAAGGGCTATTCTGTTGCAGAAGGAGATGTCGGAAGTACAGCTACAGAGCGAACTTGCTCGCGCTTCGAAAACATGCTATCGGGCCGGCCCCGCATTGAAACCTGTGGTGCGGGACGGTTCTCGCGGAGCGCGGCCACGGGCAGCCCTGCCCTAGCCCGGGCCAGACATCCCCGCGCCGTTCGCTCTCGAGGTCGAGGTCCCGGGTGGGGGCAGTGGGAATCGGGGGCCCCTGGCCTCACCTCGGGCGAAAGCACCCCCTACCCCTTCGGGCGGGGAACCGCGCGGTGTGGGTTGGGTCGAGGCTGGCGGGGCGCGCGGGGCGGCTCTTCCGGACGCTCACCTTTCCCGGAGCTGCCGTACGGGGCTCGGCTCCGTTGTCAGCGGGCGACGGGCGTCGAGCCGGGTCTAGCGTGGCCAGGGACGCGCCGGTCACTCTATCCTCCTCAGCCGAAGTCGGGGGCCGCTCTCAGCCCCAGCTGGCCGCGCCTTTTATGCGGGCGCCCCTCACAGCCGGGCGTGATGGCGGATCCGTATCCAGCCCTGGGGTAGGTCGGCGTATGTCCGCGCCCACCTGAGGGACCACGCAGAGGGCTGCAGCACGCGGAGCCACCCCCACGAAGGGACAGACATTAATCAAACCGCACGGCGGGGGCGGGGCACCCCCAGGGTCCGCCCCTCGTTCTGCCCCCAGGCTGGACGCGTGGGCGGTGCGTTCAGCGCCCGCCGAGAGGGCGGCGGCGCCCGGGTTTGGGCTCAAGGCCGGCGTCGCATCCTTGCGAGTCACCGCGTTTCGCCACCACCCTCCTCAGGACCTGTTCCGAATCCATTCCGATCCCAGAACCCTCCCAGCGCCGGGGCCGGGCCGAGGCAGGAACGCTGCCGTTTTGTGGAACTTAACTTTTAATTTTCTGTGAGGAAATGTGTGCCAAATCGAGGCGCGAACCTTTGACTCCACTATTGCGCCTGTTGCGTATTGCCCTCATGAGTTAAAGCCGTCGCCCCTCTACCTCAGTGCCCCGTGGGCACTTTATTATGCCCTGCAGAGATGAAATGCACTTGCCTCCAGACCTCGAAAATCCCCACTGGAGGAAGTTTCCAGAGGGAGACCAAACGCCCCCGTGGTCGCGGTCCTTATTTCCCGGGTGCTCGGCCCCGGGCCTCCCCCGGTGCCCCCGCGTGTCTACCGCTCTTTGGTGCCAGGATTTGGATGTAAACTTCTTTCCGGGCCCCGTCTCCCTGCGGGAAGCCCGAGTGAGCTGTTTGGCAAGTGCGGGCCCGCGGAGAGCGTGGCCTGCTGCTGGGCCCAAGGAGCCGCCCGAGGCTCCCTTGGAAAGGGCGCGGCGCCCGGAGGCCGGTTCGGAACGCCAGGCCCGCGCGTCCTGGACCCGTCGCCTTCGTAAGTGAAGTCTCAGCGGACGCACACTACTTTCTAGCATCGTAATTACTTCATACTTGGAACAATGCCGATAGCGCGAAAAGCAGCACATTTTCTTATCTTCTTTGGGGTCAAAACGGAGTATCACGTTAAAAACGTCATTAATGAAACTACCCTTGCCTGTGCGGTATAGTCTATTTTGCAATCGGTTTTTAAATTGGAACTACCTAGCAGTAGATGGTATTCGTGAGACTTGGTGTATTCGGATGTACTGCTCTGCACATTAGAAATATGAGTGAATCATAATGGTCCCCAGGCTTTCGTCTCAATTCCCATCCAATTCTGTAACTAGAATGATTTACATTTTGGAAATGTTCTTTCGGTGAATGAGAAAGCACATCTTATTTTCCCAGTAAACTGCAGGTAATGAGGAATAAAGCAGCTAGATCCTTGAATGCACACGTGGAAAGCAACGTTTCAGATTCTGTATAGAAGCAAAGTCAAACAAGGTAAAGCTTTTCTCATATGATACCATAAAACTACAAACCCACAAAAGAGCTTTTGTCTAATCCTATAAAGTGTAACTATAAAGTTAAAAACAAACAAACAAACAAACAAAAAACTTTTCAGATAACTTTAGACTGAATTTACTCGTTTTCCGCAAATAAAGTTTTTTTTCTTTTGGGTTATGGAGAAAAGTGAGGTTCATGTATATAATTTTTTGTCAGCAAGCTTCAAGATTCTTTCAAAGCCAGATTTCTGTATAGAAAGGAAAAAGCATTAAATTATTTAAAAATGAAAGTTTCCCTCTCCCAAAAAGGTAGTTATCATATAGACTCTAGGACACAATAAAAATAGTAGAGGCAAATGATTAGTCACCAAACTGGGCGAATCTTTTAAGGCTTTGAGAAAAGGAGAATTTTTAAGGATTTTCCCTTTGGGGTAGGGAAGATATATGGAGAATCTATGAGCTAGAGCGGTATGGAAATAATATTGGAGGGAAGGTGGGTTGGAGATAGATTGAGGCAAGAGAGGCGCCCAGGAGGGCTCCTTAAATTTTGTGCTCTTGGCACCTCACTTACCTCACCCTACCTAACCCTGCTTACCAGAGGCCGTGGGGCTAACAGCACCCGCGGCGCTGCCCATCAGTCAGATACAAAAAGGCAGATGGACCAAAACCGACCACTGCGGGGCAGCCCCTGAGCCTACCTGCTGCCACGCCAAGCAGCCTCTCTGAAGCCTCTGATGAGTATCACTCCGGCATAGTCCTAATTAGAAATAACAAAATCTTCCTAAAATGTCCATCACTAGATTTTTGGTAACAGCTACTATTTAATATTGCAGTTTATATGTGCTAAATGCTTTACAAGTATTTTCTTTTTAAATCTTTACAAAAGCTCTATGAGGGTTTTACATTTTACGGCTGAGAAAGCTCAGAGGGAGTAACTTGTCTGTGGTCGCACAGTTAGTAAGTGGCAAAGACAAGATTCCAGCCAGGTAGATTGACCCTAAAGTTTGTGCTCTTTACATACTATTCTATTTAATATTTGTAGAATAGTTTATAATTTGCAAAACGTTTTTGTATGTGTTATCTCAAGTAGGAAGGAACATACTTTAAATAAGTTGACAGTTTCTGCAATTGACAATTAACAATCCAAATGCTGTCTTCTTAGTATATCATTCTTTGGAGCTCTTAATTGTCTAGTCTTCCTGAAAGTACAGGGTTTTAGAGTGCTGTAGATTTTATTTCAGTGAGTGGCTTAGGTCTTAAAATGATACTTGTCTTTTTTTCTAAGTATGTCAAATACATTGTGATCTTAACTTATTGTCTTTATAATGCAAAATAACCGCACACAAGTGAAGAAAATATATTGCTTTGTGATATGTATCTATATATCAAACTATAGGTTAGTGCTTGTTTTCACCTTTCAACTGTTTTGCCCTATGGTTTTATTAAGGTATAATTTACATTCACTTAATTTCACCCTTTTTAAAATGTTTAGTTCTATGAGTTTTGAAAACATATGTAGTCATAGAATCTCAATAAAGATACAGAACATTTCCATCACCCTTAAAAATCTCATGCTGACCTTTTATAGTCAATCTTTTCCCTACCCCCAGTCCCAAGTAACTACATGTTTTCTGTATGTTTTGCCTTTGCCAGAATGCCATATAAATAGAATCATACAGTATATAGCCTTTTGAGTCTGGCTTCTGTCACTTAGCAAAATGCTTTTGAGATCCATGTTGTATGTATCACTAGTTCATTCCTTTGTATTGCTGAATAGTATTTTATATGGACGTACCACAATTTATCCATTCTCCAGTTGAGAAACATTTGGGTTTCCAGTTTTCATAATTACAAGTAAACCATTAATATTCAGGTACATGTTTTTTGTGTGTGAACATAGGTTTTCATTTTGCTTGGGAAAGTACTGAGCAGTAGGATTGCTGGATGTGGTAAATGTTTAACTTTATGAGAAATTGCCAAACTTTTCCAAAGTGGCTATACTCTTTTTGCATTTCCACCAGCATTGCATGAGAGTTCTAGTTCCTCCATATCCTTGCCAACATTATTTTTTAATCCATTCTAATAGGTGTATATATTTTTAAGAAAAAAAAATTTGCCAGGATTTTAAAATCAGGTAATTTCACATAAAATTTAGACCTCTGGCTTCCTATCTACTCTGATTTGTCAAGTCTAGCACGTCTGCCAGGCCACACTGGTCTGGAGCTTAGTGGCTGCACTTCCCCTTAAGTGGGCGTGTGCTCCCCAATATTCTGCTTCCCTCACTTACTTTAACTGCCTGTCCCTGAGGATGTTTGAGTCTGGGAGCCCAAGGCAGAGCAGTTGAGAGTAGAGCTTTAGGAGTCAAGGACCTGGGTTCAAGTCCCAGCTCTGTCTCATAGCAAGTATGTGACCTTGGGCCCCCTGACTGTCCCTCTTCAAACCTCGTTTCCTCATCCTTATCTCAAAGGGTTCAGCTATTTTTAAAAATTTGGGTAATGACAATTTAGCTTCTAAAATATAGCCATTTTAAAATGGAAAATAATTAATGTAGTTCTTTTGAGTTAGGTCTTAACTTATTCACAGAGTGAGCCGTTGACAGAATTGAGACTAGAAGTTACATATACTAGCTTAGTCTGTTCTAACTAAAAGGTTTATGTTGCTGATCGTATTGCCTTTTTCTTTGGTCCTAATTTCAAAAGGGTTCTGAGAACCACAAATCAAAATGTTAATATTATACCTACATTACTGATATATACAAGTTTGTTTTGCATTTAAAATTAATTATACCAAGGTTAGGTTTAATCAAGCAAAATTAAAGGGATTTCAGGATTTGCAAGTGAGTTTATATAAGATCATCCCAGAGTGCATGACTAAAAATATGAGTTTTTCAAATTCTTCTTGAAGCACATAGGAATGTGTTGTTACAACTGTTCAAACATAACCTTAACAGAGTAAAGGCAAGTTATTTCTACTGTTATTAAAGTATACTTATTAATTCAAAGAAACCTCACGCTTCCATCATCAAAAAAATAGGTATTTTAGAAATGTTAACATACAACGAATGTTTCCTATGAATTATGGGTCCCAGAGATTCACATTCCTTAAGAGTATTTGAAACTAAGGGAACTCTAACCTGGCTAGAAAGTTATTTTTACATTAACAAAAGAGATGGATTGACTTTATTAACAGTGCTTGGGCTTGAAAGATAGTTAATCAAATAATTTGCTTTTTCCATTGTATAGTGCTGTATTCTCAGTGGATCTTACATGCAATATATAAATGCATTTCATGTCTATTTTTAAATAGGCTCAGGCACCTCCCAGCATGTTTGAAAAGAGAGGAAACATCTGTCAGAAGTATTTACTGTGACAAACACAGAAAGCAATAATGTGTACCTTTTTTTGTTTAATACATACGTTATTTTTAATTGAACAGTGAAGGCATTTGTTCAAAAACAGCCTAAAAATAAAAAATAGTTTTGACCTAATCTTTAATTAAAGTGTACATTGATAGTATCAAGTTCAGTTTGAGGGTCAAAAGCAACGTCAATGAGTCTGACTTTTTCCTCCCTGTAGGGAAAGCAGGCTTGTGTAAATATACATGAGTACAGATTGCACACATTTACAGAGGAGGTAGAAAACATTCCCCAGTCTTTGGACAGATGTTGCTTCACTGTGTTCCACTATTAGGATACAGGCACAGCTCCCAGTTCTTAGATCCCTGAAGGAGATTGTGGTACATGCTTTTAGCACTTTGAAAGACACACTCTAAGCCCCTACTATTTCTTAGCAGGCTTCTCATCTCACATATTAAATGTAGACTGTAGGGGATATGTCTGCTGATATTTGATCATTCTTTCCCTTAAAGTAATTATGGGATGAATTTGCTTTAACCCACCTTCTGGAAACTAAAAATTATTCTTTGTGTTTGGACTGGGTATTTTGTTTTGAACGCTTTACTGACCTAATTTTATTTCCATTATCTCTTAGCTTTATATTAAATTAGTAAAGTATTAGCAATAAGCATACCCTAAATATTTATATCCAGAGCTTGATGAAATAGTGCATTTGGTCACCTTTTATTAAAGAGAGGTAGAATTGACATTTCCATCTAGTAAGATCTAACTTTTGAGACATCAAAACAATATTTTGACATGCCCGTAGCAAAATGTTACCTGAGGGAATAAAAACATTTAAAAGAAAATATGTAACACCATTTCAGAGAATAAAACTGAAAACTCAAAATTTAACATAATGGACTTCACTGACAGTGGCAGAAGCAGCACATTCTTTATGTTCTCACAGGAACTCTTCTATGGTGCTGGCTTCGTTTAGAGCAGCCTGTATTTTTTTCTTTTAAATATATATTTTTATTTTTTTAAAGATACTTAGATTACACAAATGTTATACAAAAAAATATAGGGATTTTCATATGCCCCGCTCCCCATACCTAGTATTTTATATTTTTTAAAAATGATTTAGGGAAGTGGGTGTGGCTCAGTGGATAGAGCCCCCGTTTACCATATGGGAGGCCCGGGTTCGCGTCCTGAGGCCTCCTTGTGAGAGCACGACGACCTGAGTGGTGTGGTGGGCTGATGCAGCAACCTCACAGCAGGAAGCGGGTGTGGTGCAATGGATAGAGCACCCGTTTACCATATGAGAGGCCCTGGTTCGCTTCCCTGCACCTCCTTGTGAGGTCAGGCCAGCTTGTGCGGCACCGTGGGCTGATGCGGCAAGACCTCACAGCAAGGAGGAGATAAGCAGACACAGAGAAGACACGCAGCGAATGGTCACAGCAGCACAAGCAGCAAGGAGGGGATAAATAAAATAAAATAAATAAATCTTTAAAAAAAAAAAAAAATGATTTAGCTCCAAATTTAGTGTCTTTTTTAGGAAAATGAGGGTAGTGATATTCTGTTTCAACAGGGCAGTCCTAGTGATTAGAGCTTTGCTCAGGGCTATAGACTATATGGTATGTGCCCCAGCTCACAACTGATCTAAATCAATGGTGTGGCAATGTATGGAAATCACCAGCATTGTTTTCTGGGGCTGTGTACATTTTTATTGTTTTCTTCTCCTTCCTGATGATATACTAGCAAGACCTTCCAAAGTGATTAGCAAAAAAAAACTTAACACCGTTGTGGAATTGACAACTATTGTGTAAACTTTTAAGATGCTACTGGAGTGTTGTGAACAAGCCGGCTGAGGCTTTGATGGTAATGACAGTAGACATAAACAATAAAACAAACACACAGCTCCCATTTTATTGTGCTGGTGAGGAGACCTGGCCAAAACTAGGATTCCTTGTGGGTCCTTTCTTCTTTCCCCAAATCAAGCATTTTTCAGACTCACAGGATCATCTCTTCCCTAAGCCTCCATTCCCAGGAAGCCTGACCTATTGCAGCATTTTCACCAGGCTTCTTCAGGAAGCTCCATTAGGGAATGCTAATCACCACATCCCTTGATTGGATCATGTAGAGGGTCTCATGACAAACCCACCTTATCTTCTGCTGGCAGTTCTGGAAGAAGGAAACCACTGGCTCTAATTATTTTCTCAATGAAATAGGCTATTGTCCCTCATCATATTGTAACGATTAGTATGGTATGGTTGGAAAGATCAATAGCACAATCACTGTATTGATTATAAATGAGAAATAAAGTTGAATGAAAAATTTATAGGATGTATTAGAATTTGGTTTATAATACCCATAGCATTTATCACACTATACAGTACTTTTGCCCCCTGTGTCTCCCTAACTAGTTTGTTGCAAGCTCTTTGAGATGTGGACTGTTGCATTTTACCTTTTATTTTCATTATTGCCTGCTATAGCAGTTGCCTAATGTTTTATAAATAAATAGAAGTTATTTTCTATTATCTTTAAATCTTGAGCAATACAATCATTTCAAAATGAAATAATTTTCTTCATATCACATGATTTAGAGTTGATTCATGTGAAGCTAAATTATTTTTATGCTCAAGGTTAGAGTACTGATTCTTTTTTCTTAACTTTTTATTTTGAAATATGCTGAAATTTACAGGACAGTTAGAAAAATAATACAAACCCCCAAACAGAGAACTCCAACATACCCACATCCCACTCCCAGATACCCAGATCCACCAATTTTAACTTTTTTTTCCACATCTGCCATATCATTCTTCCTATCTATCTATCTATCTTCTGAACACTTGAGTATAGGTTGTATGCATCATGCTTCTTGAACACAATACTGCTGTGCACATTTTAGATAAGTGATTCTTAAACCTTTTTTGAATCATAAGCTCCTTTGAGAATCTCATGCAACTACGGATCTCCTTCAGGGACACCAGATTAAGAAGCTTTGGTTTGAAGGAGAATCAAAGTAGCCTCCCTCCTTAGTCCTCCAGGCTCCTCTCCTATCTACCACTAGATGCCCCAGGTGCAGTGGGCCACTCAAGGGTGGGGCATCAAATGGGCCTTTGAGAATTGATTTACAGAACAATTATTCCTTGTCTGCTGCTATTTTGATATAATCCCTGATTATCCAGACATCTTTACCTGCTGCTTCTGGGATCCTCCTGATTCACAGCCCTTCCTCAGTGGGTGTATCTAGTCCATGACTCCCAACTTTTCCTTAAGCAACCCTTCCCACTGCAGCTTTATGATGATGCAAGCAGGCCCACAATGCAACTTTGTTCTTTTAGAACCCAAGACTAAGAGAGGGACGGAGGGCCTCTCTTTCTCTGCTGTTGACAATGAGGCTTCCCCGCCCCCGCAAAAAAAAAAAAAGACAAAGCACACAAATATTTGAAGAAACTACCCCATCTCTTTAGTAATTTTGGTCTTTGTATCTTCTTGGGATCTCTCTAGAGATGCATTCCCATTTGGAAAGGATCTTTGTATTTCAGAGAAAAAGACTAATTTTGGCTTACCCATTTGTGGGTAATAAACAAGAATTATATGATGCTTTGTTTCAAAATTACCTTGTAGCATACAAAGAATTAAAAGCATCCCTCTTTGAAACAAAAAACTAAATTGTAAAAATGGCATTTCACAGCGTTAGAATATCTAAAATTATATTTTATGAAATCAAATTAACTAAAACCAAATACATCCTCAGTAACACCAATAATCCAATAAATACCCAAGGTAAAATATCATAGACTTTTATATATAAAAATCTATGCAGCAAAGTTTGTGGTCAACTCTCATAGACAAAATGGACACACTAACATTGATATAAATAAAAATTGCCCTGGCGTATTGCTGTTCTGAGTCCATTTATTTTTCAAAGTGATAAATCATCTACAGTTTATGGAATATGTTCATACCTATATTTTGGCATTTAACATTCCACATTGTTTACTATTTCCTTCTCCCTTTGCCACAGAGGTTTCCTTTTGAGTGGGGACTGCCTGATTTGCCTCTCATCCCCAGTGGCCAGCAGAGACCTGGGCACATCCAAGGTACTCAGTGTTTATTAACTGAATAAATTGTTTCCACAAAAGTGCTACAAACGTGAAGCCAAAAGATATGCTTATATTTTGGATTTATTAAAGTGCTTGGTTTTATTTCTAATTTCTAGTTACATAGTTACATTGTTGTATTTAAGACAAGATTTTTTATTGTTAAGATCCTTGAAGTTGAAGGCCATAATCTCCATAATTTTATCATAATCCCCAAGATATAGCTCCAAATTGACAAGGCTATAAAAATATGTAAAAGTTAAGGAAGTGCAGAAATTACTTTCTTCCTGAGAATTCCTGGTCACTTACAATGTATTTGTTGCACAGAGGTACTTCTAAAAGATGCATTTTGCTCTCCGAAAAACCTGAAATGTATATTGTAGAGTTTAAATATAGATAACATATCTTCTAGACTTTAATACATGCGTTCCTTTTTTCATAAAGCAGTAATAAAAGAACCTTTGCAATAAAAACCATGCAGTACGTTATTGGCCACCCACGTAAGGGTAGAGCATTACATACGTGTTTCCAAGGACGTCACTAGTTTCACGCGTGAGAGGCTCAGATCTGTACCTCTACTTTGGATGGAGATGGCAGACATGTAGCAGGGGAGTACTCACAGCTGCCCACGGGATAATAACTAAGCACTCCTGAGAAAATCGCAGATAGTCAACCTTCAATTTTAATTTTAGTTTCATTTAACTGACCTTAGAGTCATCCATCTTGCATTAAAGTAAATCATATAAGCTTTAAATTTGAATGCTCCTTTAAAATTTCAAAGTTTTTCATCATGTATTATCCCATTTTTTTCTCCCTAGGTCCTTTTTATTTATAAAAATATATATATTTATTTACACATCATGTTTTTATGCATTTGCAGATTTTCCTAAATTCCCTCCAAACTAAGTGGGAATTTCTAAGTAGAGCAACCATTACTGTCCTTATATCCCAGCAAATTTCAGCCAGACAGCGCTAGAGTGGTGACTAGATGCCAAAGCTATTTCATGAAATTAGGTAACTCTGATTAATGACTGTGTCCCCTACCAGCTTTGTGACCTAAGACAAGTTATTTTATCTTTCTAAAACTCAGCTTTCTCATCTGAAAAATAATATATAATATAATAATTATCTACCCTACAGGTTGTAAGGATTCAATGCAATAATATGTGTAAACATCAGGAATATTTAGCACAGTAAATGTCAGCTCTTTTCTCCCCTGGCCCCTCTTCTTTGCCTCCTAGACCCCAACTACTCTCCATTTTAAATTATCAATGGTTATCATAGTAACAACGACACAAGGTATAAAATAATGCTTCTGTATGATAGTATTGTAGATGCTTTAAAGAGTGTTTATGCTAATTAGTTGGGTCAAACTAGATTATAAAGAGACTAGTAAGAATTTTCAAGTGTACATTAAAAATTGTAAACTAAAACACAAGTTATAATAATTATTATTTTTTAAAGATTTATTTTATTTATTTATTCTCCCCCCTTTGTTGTTTGCACTTGCTGTCTGCTCTCTGTGTCCATTCACTGTGTGCTCTCTATATCTGCTCATCTTCTCTTTAGGAGGCACCGGGAACCGAACCTGGGACCTCCCAAAGAGGCACTCAATTGCTTGAGCCACCTCTGCTCCCTGCTTTGTTGTATCTCTCATTGTGTTTCCTCTTTGTGTCTCCTTATTGTGTCATCTTGTTGCATCAGCTTGCTGGGCCAGCCTGTCACGCCAGCTTGCTGTCTTGCTTATCTTCTCCAGGAGGCACCGGGAACCGAACACAGGACCTCCTATGTGGTAGGCAGGAGCTCATTCGCTTGAGCTATATATGCTTCCCTATAATTATTAACTTGTTGAACTTCATGAGAAGTTAAAAAAAAAAAACAACCAACCAATTAATTGTCCCTGATTTAGGAAGAATTTTTGAAATCTGAGATAAAAGAAGCTATGTTATTTTTAGAATAGACCCAATTCTCAGGTGAGGGTTGGTGTTAATCTTAAGAGTACTTCAATATTAATAAGGTGATTTGGCATCCTTGGTGTAAAACTGAGAATAGGTTAAAACACTGGAATCCTTTCTCTAAGTCTGGTTCTGCCCTGGAAACACCTTCTGCCTATTTTACAAGCTTCAGATCTGGAGAAATTCACATTGCCAATACAGTATCACTTATGGGTCTACTGTCAGCTAAGAAAGTCCTAGTCTACTAAAGGATTTTCCACAGTTCACATTCAGTGGACGTGATATGGCAAAATCATCTAACCTCCACCAGACCTTTCTACCTGTTTCTCCTCACCTCCTCCTCCTCGGCCTGAGTGGCAGAGCTCCTGGGATATGCTGTTCATGCATAAAACCTGATTACCCTATTCTGGTTCCCCATTACCTATTGTCCTGGCCTAACCCCTTTGCCATCCCCCCAGCCCCTGCTGTTGTTAGCTTTGGTAGAACAAGGAGAATATTCAGCATTCAAAAACTTTCGTAGAAGGGAGGAAAGGTCTCATTCGAATGTTGTCAACGACAGAATCTGTGAAAAGTCAATTCTTGGATGCTTCTCAATATAATAAAGATAATTACTACACATTACACTTAGTTAAATTTAGTTTCATTTGTTAGGCAAGGGAGGATTGTGTGACTTGTAACACATTAGGCTTAATTAAAATATTCTGGTGTTGGGAGGTGTGCATAAGAAAGGGGACAGGCCCCAGAATACTCAGATGTGGTTGTGGTACATTTTAATTTTGTATTCTGTTGAAAAGTGTGATTTTCATACCGTTGCTTCAAAATTATAGTAGTGACTTAAGCTTCATAATTAACTAATATCATGCACATTTGCCAGCCATAAGATTTCATATTTTCTCCCCACCCTTATGCCTTTAGGTTTAAGATACATGGCTGACATAGCCATACCTAATGTTAAAGATACAAGACTTTTGTGGATAGTGATTACCATTTTCATATGTAAACTTTATAGGTAAATTTTCCTGTGTTTAGGAATTATATTTATCTACACTTACAATTGTGTAAATTTTTAAAAATGAAAAAAAAACTTTATTTCTTGACAATTGGTTGGGTAGAATATTCCCTTCCCTTTGCTAGTAGAAGTTATCAACTAATGAGTGACAGTGTGCTTACTTATGTGTGAGTTGCTTGTCTCCTCATTTTTCATGCCCTTTTTCTTGCTGATTTTTTTGGCATCTTTGGATGCTTTCCAATTTATTAGGAATTGTCTTTCCATTGGTTTAATTTCTTTTCCATCAAGAAATTCTAGAGAAAAGGACATATGTGAAAATTATATATATATTTAAAATATACATTTCTAGTTTAGGGCACATGAACTTAAGTTACAGCTAGGATGAAACACATTTTTTTTCTAAATACCTTATTTACACAGCTTCTGTATTTTTGTTGAGCTTTATTTTTAGACATTTTTTTCCTGATTTCAGAAAGAATACTAGCTTATTATAGCAATTGAAACATGATGGAAGGAACATAAAAAGGCTCTGTGATACTATCTATATCTCTCCTTCTCACCACTGCCAAAGATAATCACTATAAACAATTTGGGGTATGGTCGGTCCCCCCTTACAGGGCCAAATGTAAATTATATTGTTATTTTAAAAACAAAAGGGTCATACTTAAAAATGAAGTCTTATTATCTATTGATTTAAATAAAATTGTGATTACTTAGCTTAGGAAAAAGCAAAATATATTTTACGTTAAAGTGCATAAGAAATTTTATATGTGTAACATGGTACTTTTAAAGTGCATGCAATATTATTAATGCTTATTATATCCTAGGACATAGAATGTAATAAGAACAACCCAGACAGCTGGCCTTGGTTCTATGAATCAAGATCTCAGCTCTATTAATATTTGGTTCCTCTAAAGAAAGTTTTAAAAATAGAGCTTTTAAAATTATACAAATAATTTTTTAAGTTGTAAGATATTTGGAAAATATAAGGAAAAAGAAAAAATTAAAATGGCCTGTTTTCTACCACCAAAAATAATCACTGAAAACCTCAACACTTTGTTGTATTTCTTATCATGTTTTTGTATTCCGTGTGTGTGTGTAAATATATGTGTGTATTATATAAAATTGCAATTCTCTATACAGTTTTACATCCTGCTTTTTAATATTGTATTGTGAACATTTCACCATGTCTCTGGACACAATTTTAAATATTCATTGTATATGAATATGAATATCTATATACAATATGTATATGAATATCCTCTAAAATATTAAACTATCCCCTAATTATAGACATTTTTTATTAATTTTTAATCACATGAAGACAGATGGCCTTCATTTAATTACAAATTATCTTCTCTAGCAAAGTTTGCTGTAAGGCAGTTTTTTAAGTTAAACAAAATATTTTCTCTCACCATTTCACTGGATCCCACAATGAAAAAAGGATATAGTAAAATTTGTTGTACCATATTCTTACAGGGAAAATGACAATATTCTGATAAAATAATAATTTCAATACTGAAAATATTAACACCACCACTTAAATATGATCCATAATATTGTTATACTCAAAGTAAAAAATAATGTGATGAAACTGAAAATATAAACTAGAATCAAACTCTTTAAAAGTATAATTGTCTCCATATCTTGTCTTATGTACTTTTTAAAACTGAATAATAGCTTTTGCCAAGTTACAATTTAAGAAATTGGCTAGAAGTTTTATTTCTTCCAAACATCTTAGCACTTCTAACTTTACATTAAAGGTAATTCTTTTATGCTTAACTTCCCCAACCACTTGCTTTTATTAATGTTTTCCAGATGTTTTTATTAACGATTGGGTGCCTTCCTCCCACATGGGAGGTCCTGGGTTCAGTTCCTGGTGCCTTCTAAAAAGAAAACGAACAAAGAGCAGACAGGGAGTGCAAACAACAAATGCAGGGTTGGGAGAAAGAAAGAAATAAAATAAATCTTAAAAAAAAATTGTATAATGTGTTAGCATATTTTGGATGGGATATGAATAATGGTACATATTTTAAAAACATCTACTATAAAGATAAGGAATTAAAAATCCAAATCTTTACTGTAGTCTCTTCTTCACATAAATGTCCAAGGCAGAGCTGAGGAATGACTCAGAGACAGTGCCTCAGTTAACCTAACTCCATCTGTTTTTTAGCAATGATTTTATTTAAGGTATTGAACCTGACATGGTGTGGCAGTGGTTTAGGAGAAGAATCCAGGTGACGGACACAAGATCAGAGACCTGTGAGATTCATATCGTTTCATTGAGTTGTTCTCAACACAACATTTGCTTCCAGTCATGCCAAATATGCAGATTGTCATCCTATTTGGTGAAGGCTGGGCTAATTATAAAACATAAAGTAGCTCTGAAGTGTTCCCATAGTCCTTCTTCCTCAAACACATCAAACCAGGCCCTCAATTAACTGCTTTTTTTTCTGTTTGTTTTACATTTAGGAAAAAAGAAGGAAATGAGAATAAGATAAACTAAAATCAAAGAGAACTTGTTATATACATCTACATGCATAGAAAAAAAGACTGGGACATATATACTAGTGTTAACAGCAGATTTATGGTGGGCTTATGAGCGATATTTATTTTCTCCTTTCCTATGTTTTCCACATCAAAAATGTATTAATTTTGTAAACATTAAATATGTTATAGAAAAAAAGGAGTTATTCAGAACAAACTTTGAATAAATTATTTTTATTTGTAAATCAGAATACTTCTCTCCCACATCTTTTACAGGCTTACCTCCTGTACAGACATGAAAAATGTTTCCAGAAATGACCCCATGAACACTGGAAGGTTCTTAATCATCAAACATTAATTGTATTATCTTGACTCTACTTATTAGGATAAGGAATTAAAACAATTGTGTGTGATGGGCAGAGAGGAGAGAAGGGTGGAGAGCTGTGGGGATGCATAGCAGAATCATCTGTAGAGCGTTTTAAAAATATACATACTGGTCTCCCTGTTTATTCTCTTTTCCTTACCCTTGACCGGTGGAGGACTTTGCCTATGTATTTTGAAAAAAATGTCTTGGATTTTTCTGATATGCCCTTCCCCCACAGAGAACTCCTGCACTAGCATTTAATAATCAAGATTTGCCATAGTTTTTAAATGGTTTTGCAATACATTTGTTTTGTTTTGTTTTGTTTTGAGGTACTGGGGGCTGGGGATTGAACCTGAGACCTCGTATGTGGAAAGCCAACGCTCAACCACTGAGCCACTTCAACTTCCCTGAGTTGGTTTTTTTGTTTGTTTTTCTTGTTGTTTGTTTTTGTTTTTTCAGGAGGCACCAGGAATCAAACCTGGGACCTCTCATGTGGGAGGCAGGTGCTCAACTGCTCGAGCCACATCCATTCCCCTAATACATTAGTTTTTATATCCAAGTATAACATGTCAAAGAAATTGCAATTCAGGAAAGCCTCTCATGAGTCTCCTGGGGGAGAAGGCACTGCCATGCTTTCTCATGCTGTGTAACTAGACCTCTGTTGAGCAATTGCTTTTGTCCATTTCCCTCAGTATAGTGCACATTCAGCAATGTTATTATTCATAAGGATCTCATAAAGGGACCCCCCCACACACCTGGCTCCCTTTTCAAATGAGAGGGACTCCTGTATAATCTTAGGGTACAATTTGGCAATTGCAAGCAATGAAAACCATGATCAATTTTATCAACAGAACCAAGAGCTAGGGAGTGTCTCGGGATCTTCAGAGATTTGTACCAATGAAAGTTTGGTAAAATGTCAGCAAGGTCTACACATTTATGATTGACAATTTTTGATGGTAACAGCCACATTTTCTTTTTTGAGAAAGAGTGGCTAGTGCTTTAAGTTATTATTTCTGAATAGCAGTCATTTTTTGTGTTTTCTTTATTTTTAATTATGTTCTTATTCAAAATATTTAATTTAGCATTGACCATTTTCATAGACCCAGATGTCATATTTCCAAAGGCTAGCTGATAAATTAACTAAAAATTTAACCATGTCTTTTTCCCTAAGAAAATTATATTAATATAATATAAACATGTACCCAGTGACTTGGACACCAGTATTAGTTTGTCCCTGTACTTCGGTTTGAGACAAACAGGATTTCCATTTAGATCCATTTTCCACAACTTCATCAGCTTGTTCAGTATAAACTCCAAATCCTACAATCACAGAAAAGCAAGACACAAGTATTGCATAAATTATCAGTATTTCTAGCATGTCAGTTAACTGAATTACATTTCAGTTAAATAACTTTAAATGAATTACTGCTTTTCATGGAATTCTAAGCTCAGTGCCAAGTACTGAGGAAATGCACCATAATAATTAAAAATAAATAAATAAAATGGTTTGTACTGCTTGGGGGAGGGGAGGGGGGGCGGCAAAGATGAGGCAAAAGACAAGGTCCTGAGCTGGGAGTCACAGGCCTGTTTTCTGTCATGCTTCCTTAAATGGACCAACCTGTAGCTCAGAAAACACTTTTGCCCCTCTGGCGACCCAGTGCTGCAGTGGCTGTGTTTCTCTTAGCGGAGCTTCTGGAAGTTTACAGATGAAGGCAATTAAAGGGGTAGTAAGCATAATATATTGTTGCTTTTTATTTTATGAAGAATGCATATTTTAAGAATTTGAAAAAGATATATCAAAAGAGAAAATAGAAGAAAGGAGAAGAAAATCACATGCATGCTTATTCCTGACAGAACACTATTAATATGTTGTTATCCTTCCAGCCTTCTTTTTTGAACAATGTCTTCATACTATGTTTACTGTTTTGCCTTATATTATATCAAAAATTTGCATGATTTTCAGCTTATCAGAAAAAATCAGCAAATTGATATTTCAAGGAATAATTAAGTTATTCCAAAGTCTATAACTCAAATGTGAAGAAAACAGATTCATGGCACTTAAGAGCCAGTTGTGTTTGCCCCCTTCGCCTCCTTTTTCTCCCTATTTGTCTTTCTTTTGCCCATCCAATGATAAAATTTTCTCCACTTTCCCATCCAATGACACTGTTTCCAATTCCTTGTCTTTCTGTCACTCCTTTCCTTGCTTTCTCCCTTCCCTCTTTTTACTTTTCTTCCCTTATTTTAATTTTAACTACAATCACATGGAAGTGAAATATACTTCAAGAATTTTTTATTTTGCCAAAGAGTTTTTTTTTTTGTATTTTAAAAATGAGCTAAACTTAATCTGTAATAAAATGCTCATAAAAGTAATGCAAAAAATGTTTATTCTGCTCTGTAGCCTTCAGTTGATTTCTTTTTAATTGAATGGCAAAAAATAAAAATAAAAAAGGAAACTTACCTCAGTAAGGCAAAGCATTCTTTTAAAACAAATGTTTTGCTGCTGACAATAATAATGACTGCCAATAATACCTAATTCTTGTGGAGAGCTTTAGGATTTCCAGAAGCACTAACATATGTGTGATCTTGGACACATCTATGGGGATTACTATTCTTCAGAGTGTGGGGTGAGAATTAAAAAGTTAATGAAGATTCCAGAGGATAGCCACAGACAAATACCAATATTCTTCCATTTTTTCCCTCAAGCCAAATTTTAAATAAAAATTATCATGGGGTGTAAGGCTAAGTTAGAAATACATATTATAGATTAATTCAGACATGTTCTTAATTGCAAAGCTGAAAGCAAATTGATATGCGTTGCCTGGTATTTTTATTTCTAACAATTTCCTTACCTTCAAAGCTTGATTCCTTTTCAACCTTAACCTATTTGTGACATTCATCTTAGTCCTTGCTCTGCCTATGTTTACTGCTTACATATTTTATTTTTACATTTTTTGAAAAGACTACATTTATATTTTAGATTTTAGAAAATCATATTTTACTATGAAGCTTTGACAACAGTTAAAGCTGTAGAAACACATTAAACATCCCCACAAAGCATTGTCATAACATAGAAGTAAGAAATTTGGAATCTATGGATGTGACCTATATAGTTACAAGTGGGTGTCTAGGACCCACCTGAGACTGTCCTTTGCAAAATGGTAAAATTATTTCCAGTTCTGCCTACTTCATTATTCAACAACAACAACAAACACAAGTAATGCCAAATTTCCTGGCATTGCCACTTAATGTGTGACCTTAGGCAGGTTACTTAAGTTTTCTCAGTGTCCTCATTCACAAAGTGCAGAAATTAGGATTAGATGTACCGGGTGTAAAAGTGGTATAAAAGTCCCCTCAACTACTTACCCTTCTCTTAATTTTGCTAATGGAGAGCAAAAATTGTTGTAAGTGAGAAGGTTCTGACTCACTGACAAGCAAATAGTTGACTTCTTACAAGAAAACTCTTCAAAAATTATAAACTTCAGTCCTCAGTCCTGGGATTATGGCCTCTGCACAGCATTTGTTCAATAGCATTTACTACAACCTTAATTATCTTATGTGAGTATTTTTCTTAATCTAAAAACCTTGAAGGAAAGGATTGTGAGTTGGGTTTTTACACAGTGTTGAATACAATGCCTGTCTTCCAAAATTTAAAATAACAACAATAGAGAACTTTAAATTTATATAGATAAAAAGAGTCCTGCAGAGTTTTGTTAATTGTTCCTCACTTGATAAATGACCCTCAACGCATTCCCTCCAGTGTATGTTTATTTAAGACTAAACTAATCTTGTGCTGAAATATGATTTCCCTTTGGATACGCTCTGGTTGTTCATTGCCTTCCTGTCTTTAATAAAGTGCTTTCGCTTTCCTGCCCCTTCAATAAGTTACACTAAAGGGACCAGACACTTTTCTGGACAGTCTCTGTTTGATAAATGATCATGTCATGCTATCACTTAGAGGAGTGTTGCAAAAAACTGAGGAGCACATTCCATTTCCCATGCAGGGGTTGGTGCCTAAGTGCCTTTATAGGCGTCTACAGCCATGACCATGCTTTCTCCACAATTAGTGATGACCACTGATGAACCTGTATTTGACCAGCACGCTCCAATCTTTATCGGAAACGTCTGGCCCAACTGTCCTAACTAAATCTACAGACAGCCATTTGTCATCCCCCTGACTGCCTGTCATCATCTTCCTGGGAAAATCTATATATTTTTGGCTTGTTCCTGACTAAACTGTAGAGTGAATAAATTTATCTTTGGGCCACTTTGCTTGTCAGGATCAATATTGAGCAGAGGTTGAATACATTAGAAACTGGGAAAACATGACAGGCCATCGTGATTTGCTCATTTGTGTCTTAAATCAAGTATTTAGTTTATGTAAGAGGCAAGCACATCAAGTTTTTTATCTCCACCATTCGTTCTGAGGATACTATACCTCATGATAAATGGCCATCAGAAAACCAATGAACTAAATCACTAATGTATTTGACTGTGAAGTGAACTTTTCAGATCATTTTATTGATTTAGCAAACTTTGTAGACATAAAAACTATATTTAAAAATAAATTTGTTCTTTCAAGTTTGTATGTTTTCCAGCTACAGTATTTATTTAACTTAATACTATCAGCAAGCTATATAATGTTAGCCCCAGTGAAGTTCATGGTTCAAATTACACTCATCAAACTCGCTGTGGAGATGCAAAAGTTTTACCTGTAAATGGTCATTAAAGTAGTTAATATTGAAGTATATTTGTTTAAAAGAATTACAGGGAAAAAAATGTAAAGAAATGCTAACCAAAAGTAAGTGTCATTTAAACTAGAGTCCCATAAATTAATGATCAGAGTTTCTGAACTATGGAGTATTGTTCGGCCTAAAATCTCTTTCTCCTCCTTCTCAGTAGTTGACCTTGACACTAATTTTACTGGGTAGAAGTGGGTCATCTCCCCACAAAGTTTTTTCAGTTTTCTGCCTTTGGACTCACACTTCCTCTTCCCTTCCTCTTTCCAATCTTTCTCTACCAAGGAAGCATCCCACCACTTTTGCCAGGTTAATCAGTTCTTTGATCCCATTTCCTCTCCACCAGACCTCTTTCCCCTGGGGATCTTCTCTCTTACATTTCCAGTCTCTCCCTTTCCTCTGATTTTCATTCTACCACAGCCAAACATCTTGAAAGAGTAGTCTAGCTGGGCTTCTCAAACTTTCATTTGCCTAAGCATCACCTAGGGATCATGTTTAAATGCAGATTCTCTTAGGTCTGGGGCAGAACCTGAGATTCTGCATTTCTGATGTTTTGATGCTGGTCCTGGGACCATATTTGGAGTGAGAAGCATCTAGACCACTGCCTCTACTTCCTCAACCACTCTGTGCTTCTGCAGCCTAGTGCTATTGAAGATACTGCTAATCTTATCTCTGATCCCTACACTACCAGACTCGGACTTTCTCATTCTCAGTTCTTCAAAGCATCTTAACCTGCTGACCACTCCCTTCATGGCTCTGTCATTCTACAACCTTCCAGCTCCACGGATTCTTCATGAATCTCCCAACAAAGAGACCACAGAAATCCCCAATTTATGAACAGGCTGTTTTCTAAAAGTTGCTTTTGAGAACTCAGTTTACATCTCACAAAATCAATGTTCTATCTGGTGGACTTTTGTGTGGGACAGGCCACGAAAACCTATTTAATTGAGGAAAAGCCCAAAGAATATCTGTGCAGTGACAGTACTATAAAACTTCTCATAATGTACCACCGTGTCTCCAGAATGCTGGAACTCCCACTGATTAGCAGAAGCAGCTGTCCCCCACGGCAGACCCTCAGGAACCAATTTACTTGCCTCCTTTTCTATAATCTATATTTATTGCTTCCAATTAACATTTGTTTCCATTCCCTGGGCCACTGCAGAAGGTAACATCATAGCTAGAAAAAGTTTTCTTCCCAGCACCGTCTCCATTTATGCTTAGATCCTTTATGGAAAAGGAAAGGCCACATTAATGATAACGTTTTTAGTGGTTGGCCTTGAAAGGAGGGAAGGGTCATCTTTACCCCAGAGGAACAACCAGATTTTGTGTTAAGCCACTGTGACCATTTCATCATACTCTCTTCTTCTATCCCCTTCTCTCTAGTCAATCTCATCCATAATGGCAGTTTCAGTGACCACTTACCTATATGCTGAAGACTCCCACATTTATCTCTCCTCTGAGCTCTGGCCTCATTTATCTACTTGTCTACTTGATATTACCTTTGGAACATTACAAAAGGTACTTCAAACTCTACATGACTCAAACTTACAATCTTCTTTCTCCCCAGACCCTGACTCTTGAGTTACCTGTTTGCTATTGTGCAAGGCAGAAACCAGGAAATCTTTCTTGGCATTTTCTATTACATTCCCTATACCCAACTCACCACCAATTTCTATTTACTATACTTCTTGGATATATATTTTAGGATACTAGGGATTGAACCCAGGACCTCGTACATGTGAAGCAGGTGCTCCGCCACTGAGCTACACCCACTCCACTGCTTTCTTTTTTCACTGTTAAAAAGTAAAATAAATAGAAAAATAGACTGAAAGAAATTACAAATTTTAAACAAGAGTGCAAGGCCAGGTTAGATTTAATATAATCAATTATAAAAACTAGAATAGCAACAAACATTTATAAATGTAAATAATAATTCAAATATAATAGAAATTAATTATAAAATAATTCTAATTTTTATATTACAGCTCTAACTATTGGACATAATCTCTAAGAATGAAATAAATTATTAGTTTAGTTATTTAATTTCCATTTAGGCCATAGTTCTTTCTAGATAATCAAATTCCTATTTGGGATTTCTTCACATCTTATTGGAATGAATTACAGCAGATAACAATTTGCCAACTCATAATTTTATGAGGCAGAAAAACTCAAAATCTAACAGTAGTCATGCTAAATTGTTATTGATCCAGATAGACTATTTTAATTAAAGAGTATGAATAAAAAGAGTTAAAGAAAAATGAAGTATCCAAAAATATATCTCTTCTCCAGCCCTCCTCAGTTAAAAGCAAGTTTTTACTTTGTATGAAGAAAACTACAGAATACTGAACACAGGAATAATTTGCCAGTTGTACTAGTGTTCATATACTATAATATTGTTATTCTACTCCTTCTTAAATATCTCTCTAATCTGCCCACTCTCTTCATTTCCAATCCCACCCTATTCAAGTTTTTACCATCTCTCACCTGCTAACTAGCCTGGCCCCTTCCAATCTGTTCTCTACACGGTAGCCACACATCTTTTCAA
Organism: Cabassous unicinctus; assembly: GCA_029593785.1. Classification (NCBI taxonomy): domain Eukaryota; kingdom Metazoa; phylum Chordata; class Mammalia; order Cingulata; family Chlamyphoridae; genus Cabassous; species Cabassous unicinctus. Next base: position 42,558 of record JAQZBX010004927.1, read on the forward strand.
AATGCTCAACCTAATTACTTCACCCCTGGTTTAAACACTGTCAATGGCTCCCCATAAGTCCAGCCCATCTACCCACTAGCCTCAATTTGCACTACACTCCACCTTTACTTTCTCTGCTTTGAGTCCCTCATAAAGGCCCCTGCCCCAGGGCCTTTGTACATGTTATTCCCTTGACTGGTTAAGTCCTTCTCTCAGGTTCTCTTCTACAGGGAAGCCTTCACTGACCTCCCTAATTAGGACAAATCCTTCTGTTATAGGTTCTCAGAGCCATGTACTTCTCCTTTGTAGTAGTTGTCACAAGTGAAAATTTACATTTGTTTTTGGGTGATTATTTGCGTAACGTCTCTCCTTAATGCTGAAGCATCCACAAAGCTGGTTTTTGCACATTATTCTCTCCCCCTCTGTCTAGCAAGTGGTAATACACAATATGTATGTTCAACGAATGGATAAAAAGAAATGAATGCATGAATGGATGCATAAATGAATGAATAGGGGAGGGGCCGAGGGTCTGAGGTTAGGAGCAGAATAGAAATTATAAGGGAGAAATAAGATGGGACTATTTTGAAGATATGACTGTTTAGAAAGGCTGAAGACATGGAAAGAGGGAAGACAGGACTTGCCTTCTCTTTTCTTCTATTTCTTTCTCCCCCTGCCCCCTTTTTATATAGTCCTGTCATAAAAGTCCCTGCCCTGGACCAGCTTTGGAATAGGAGAATAGGATGAGGGCAAGGTTAAGGGGTGTTGGGGGAAGAAGGCCTTGAGAGCAGTGGTTCTGCAGAGGTGAAAAGAGGGAAGGGAATGAAATCCCAAGCAGCAGGAAGGACTGAGATGTTGTAGTAGCCACTTGGCTTCTCAGAGGCCCATGTCTTTTGCCTCTGCCTCTAAGGCAGGTGCCTCTAAGGCAGGTGCCTCTGCCCCTAAAGCAGGTGCCTCTAAGGGTACCTGCTCCCCTGTGGCACTAGGCCCCTCAGGGAGGTAGGGCGTGGACGTCGTTTGGGAATGCTTGTATTTCCCAGCCACCCAATTCTTTCTTTTCTTTTTCCTATTCTATTCTTTCCATGCAGCTCAAGAATTTCAGTCACCCTGATAGTACTTTTCCTTGCATGTGTTCCTTTAATTTTTTCTTAAATATCTTTCTCTTTCTCACTGCTCAAACCAGAATCTTGATTGGAAGATTCAAACTTATTTAACCATCCTAAGGAGCAACATTATTTTTTCATTTTTTCTTAGAGTAGGTACTTAAAAATGAGTCTTCCATGCCAAAACACATGCAAGTTCAGTTCTATGGTACAGGACTAGGAGAAGTCAATTTGTTTCAAATACATACAAATCACTAACATAGTTTACAACTTCACAAAAATCCATGTACAGGATTGATCGACAGGATTTCCTATTACCAGGTAATCTATTGCAATATTTATAATATTTAATACAATGAATGTGAAAAAACTCCATTTTAATATGCATTTGAGTCATTTCCTGAGACAAGGGTAATTTATCAGCCAATGCAATACTTTTAAAAAATATACTTTCCTCATGTAATTTCTAGTGAGATATGGAAGAACCACACTCAGTTTTTTCATGTTTTCTGCAGGTTCAATTTAAGAACCTTCTGATGTTTATGTAAAAGCAGTTGCTCTAAGTCCTAAGAACCTCAGGTAATTATAGTGGTTTTGTGAGGCTTCTCTAATGATGTGCAATTCATTTTCCCCGTGGCACAAAGCTGTCTCTTGCTGATGACTCTTAGGATGGATGTCAGTGACCCTAAGTCTGGCACACTAAGATTTCTCCCTTGTGGCACAGGGCTTGATGTCAGTAGCTTTGGGGCAACTTCAATGAGCATAAAGAATGGAAAAATTAAAGCCAAAAGAGAGAGAGAGAGAGAGAGAGAGAGAGAGAGAGAGATGCTGACCCCAGGAAACACAGAGCAACAAGAGAGTTAATATTCCGATGATGAACTTCAAATTTCCTTTGACTAGGTCTTCAAAGGATGATTTTAAATGGTCCATAAAAGCCAATTTTAAATATACCCTGGGCAGTGTCTATATTCAGAGCTCCCAAGAAGATGTGTCCAGGAATTTTTAATTGCTTAATTCTTCTGGCTCAAAGTAAAAGACTTGGATTTCATCCTGACTCGCTGGATATCTTCTCTCTATAGAAAGGAAAAGCAACTTCTGGTATATCCCAGCCACTTGATTTTGCTGAATAGTTTGCATTTCCTGCTCCAGATAGTTGAATATCTTTTATTCCCTTATTCACTCATTCTATAAACATTTTGTGGGTTTCTACTATGTGTACTGGGGTGAACTCTGGGGAATCCTGAAGTCAATAAATCAGAATACCTTGCTCTTATCTTTCATTTCATGCTGTCTTTAAATTTTAGAGCATATTTATAACAGTTTTTTAAAAAATAAAATTTATTTAAGTATATCATTCATACATGAACACACATAAGCAAAAAGTGTATGGTAAAAGCTATGAACTTACAAAACAAACATACATATCATCATAAGGCGCTCCCATATATCATCCCATCACCAACAGCTTGCATTACGGTGAAACATTTGTTAAAACTATGAAAGAGCATTGTCAAAATATTACTACTAACTATTGCCCATATCTTACACTTGGTGTATTTTTCCCCAAAGCCACCCGATTATTAACACCCTGTTACAATAGATTTTTAAAAAAAGATTTATTTATTCCCTCCCTCCCCCACCCCCCCCACCCCCGTTTTGCTCTCACTGTCTGCTCTCTGTGTTCATTCACTGTGTGTTCTTCTGTGCCTGCTTGTCTTCTCTTTAGGTGGCACCGGGAACTGATCCTGGGACCTTCCAGAATGGGAGAGAGGCACTCAATCTCTTGTGCCACACAGCTCCCTGGTCTGCTGTGTCTTTTATTGTCTTTCCCCTGTGTCTCTTTTTGTTGTGTCATCTTGCCGCGCCAGCTCTCCGCACAGGCCAGCACTCCTGCATGGGCCAGCTCTCTGCTCGGGCCAGCTTACTGCTAGGGCCAGCTTGTCTTTCACCAGGAGGCCCCAGGAACCGAACCCTGGTCCTCCCATATGGTAGACGGGAACCCAATCATTTGAGCCACATCCATTTCCCTATAATAGGTTTTTAAAAATCCTTTCTTTTAATTCTATCCTCCATGTCATTTCTGGGTATTTTTTTCTTGACTGGTTTTTCTCCACTTATAATTTATATTTTCAGGCTTCTTGAATTTTCTAGTAATTATTGATTGGATTCTGGACATTATGAATTTTAGTTGTTGAATGCCAGAGTTTATTGTCAAAGAGTATTGGACTTTATTCTTGTAGGTGCTTAAATTACTTTCGATCAGACTTATCTTCTCAAAGGTTGATTTTAAGCTTTATTAGGGTGGGTTTACAGTGGCCCTTTACTCTAGGTTTGTTTTACCCTACTATTTAGGTGTCATCTTCTGGGTTCTCTACTGAAAAATCTGGATGTTCTGGAAGGACTATCTACTCTGGCTGGCCAGAGAACTCAAATGTCTCTTGGCCTTGTGTGGGCTATGAGAACTCTTCCTTTTACAGCTTCCTTTTCATTCGTTGCCAGCCTTGTGGTATTTCATCTTATGAATAAATGGCTTAGAATTCAGCAACACACTCAAAGGGACCTCAGTGCAGATTTCTGGGATTCTTTCTCTACATAACTCCTTCTCTAGCTCTCTGCCCCTAAAATTCCAGCTATCTTAGCCTTGATTCTCTGAATTGTCTTCTCAACCCAACAAGTCCACTGTGCTCTGTTTAGGATTCCCCTTCCTGCAATGTGATCTGGAAGGTGCCTTCAGGCAGAAAGCTGGGATAATTATAGAGCTCACCTTGTTTTCCTTCTCTTAGGGGTCATGGTCCTGTGCTGCCTATTGTCCAATGTCTGAAAAATTGTTTCATATATTTTGTCTAGTTTTCTATTTGTTTTTGGTGGGAGGGTGATTCTGGTCCCAGTTACTACATCATGGCCCATTATAGTATTTTCTAAATATAATTTTCTTTCTCCTTTTTTTTCTATTCTCTGAGTCTGGTACTCTTATTAATCATATTTTGGATCTCCTCAATTCTTCAAGTTTACTTTTTTAAATATTTACTTGCTTATTTTCCATCCTTTCTCTTTTTGTTCTTTCTGGGACAGTTCCTCAATTTTACCATTAAACCTTATATCGAATATTTAATTGTTCCTATCCTATTTTTAATGATAGTGCTCTCTCTTGTTCACCTAATGTTCCTTTAAAAAGAAAACAAAATAGAATCCTGTTTTTATTTCATGGTTGTGGAATCTTTTTAACTCTCTTAGGAAATGATATTTTTAAAAGTTTATTTTTTCTGTTTCCATGTGCTGTTTCTCCTGAGATGATCTTTCTTTTTGTTTCTGTCTCTCTGTCTTTGATTTTAGAGGCTTTGCTCCAATGTCTACTGATCCTGAGCTGCCTGTTTATTTTAAGAAAGTCACTATGAAGGTGAATAAAAGCACTTTCTGTGAGGGACAGGCTGTTGACTGGTTTGTCTCCCTATAGAATAATTGGGCAGGCAGCTGGCAATTTCCATGTGGAACCCTTAAATCTCAGAATTGGGAGATGATGTCTCTTGGTCTGTTAATTTCCCTGCAGAAGAATCTTCCAATTTCTCACCCAAGGTTTATAGGCCTAGCTGGCGGGGTCTGGGGAGTAGAACCTGGTTTGTGTGCACGAAACGAAGGGAAGTTGTAGGCACCCTAACATTTCAGTATTCAGTCTTTCACTTAAATCCCACGGTCTTCATTATCCTCTGCTGTGGTTTTTGTCCCAGAGCTTCTCTGGTTCAACTTTTATACAAATTAAAACTGTCCTTTGTAACTTTGTTTCCAAGGTGTTCTATCCAGGTAGTCTTTCAATTTTCCCTTCTTTTGCCTTCCAGTTTATATACTGAAATTTCAGGTATAAGGAAAGTATTTTGTAAAAAGCCTGAAAAAAGATTCTCAAGCCATTACCTGGAAAGAAATTTCTAACAAGCCCATGTGACTTTGGTTAGAAATAAAAACAAATCCTGCTAAGGCACAGTGACAGTTTAAATTTGGTGAATCCAAAAAAAAAACCCAATAATGTTTTTGAAATAATCCATTCCTGGGGGTGTGGGGCCCTTTTGAATGGATTACATCAGTGAGGCATGATTCAGGTTGAGTCTCCGCCCTCTTACTGAGGCTTTATATAAACCAACAGAGGGAGGGAGGGAGAGAGAGAGAGAGAGAGAGAGAGAGAGAGAGAGAGAAAGAGAGAGAGACACTCAAGGATCGCTAGCAGCCACCTTGGCTTAAGCATGAAGCCCCTAAGAGGCTGGGTCCATGGAGCAGCTCAAGGTTGAAGAGACGAGCCAGATGCCTAACAGCCCCAGCTGAACTTGGGAAGAAAGTGGAGCAGCTGAGACTGAGCCAGGAGGCTCAGAAAGAGATGAGCCCTATGCCTGATTGCCCACAGCTGGGCTCCAGGAGACGGTGAGCCTGGAGAGGAAGGCAAGGACTCCAGCAAAGATTGGCCGCCATCTTGCTTCCTCACATAGCAGGATGCCAGGATCACCAATAGCTGATTTTGGTGAGAAAGCATCTCTGATGGTGACTTGATTTGGACATGTCATGACCTCAGAACTGTTAAGCTTTTACCCCTAATAAATTTCCCATTATAAAAGCCAACCCATTTCTGGTACTTTGAAATGGCAGCCCTGTGGCAAACTAAGACAGGCATTCTATCCTGAAGTGTGCAAAAAATATTCATGCTTGACCAGACCTAATCTCAATTGCCAAATTCAGTATATAATTATCTACCCTCATCTTAACTACTCAACAGCATTGAATACAAGTGACCACTCTCTCCTTGAAGCTCCTTTCCCCCTTTTCTTCTATCTCAGTGGCTCTTCTAGGTGCTTCTCATCTAACTGTTTCTCTGCTTGGTCTTGGCCCTCTTTTTCTTCTGTGTCTCCACTGTTTTTCATAGAGCTCCATAACTTTAAATATATTAATGCTGTTCACTCACAAAGTCTCCAATCTTAACTTCTTCCTTGAACTCCAGAGGCCTACTTGACATCTCCATATCAATGTCCAATAGGCATTTCAATAGAATTCTCTTTCTATTCCTTTCCTAGTATCCCCCAACTGATAAATGCTACCATTGTCTCCCCAGTTTCTCAAACAAAAACATAGGAGGTATCCTTGATTTCTCCCTTTCTTTTGTTCCTACATCTTACTCATCAAAAATTTTTGTGGAGTCTACCTAAAAATATATCTCCAATCTATCCATTCCTCCTCATCTCTTAGTAACCATCATTACTTAGGCTCTGCCATAGTCTCCCAACTGATCTCTGTGCTTTCACTCTTGAAATCCATTCTTCATAGTAGATACAGAAATCTTTTAAAAATATAATCCTTTCAGTGACATACTGTTGCCCTTAGAATAAAGTAAAAATTCTTGACCATTGCCCATAAGGAACCTTTATGATCTGGACCCACTGTCTTCCTTTCCACACTCATATTGTACTGTTATCTGTTTATTCATTCAGTGATTATTTATTGAGTACCTACAGTGTGTCAGAAACTGAGCTAGGCACTGGAGACCCTATCATAGTAGACTAGCCTCTTTTATTGCTCATTGGACACTCCAAGCTCCCTTCTGCCTCAGAGCCATTGTATCTGCTGTTACCTATGCCTGGCATGTTCTTTCCCTAGTTCTGTGCATAGCTTTCTTCTTTCTCATCCTTCAGCTCTTAGCAGAAATGCCATCTCCTTAGAGTCCCCCTCCTTTTTTTTAAGTTAGACCAATTGTAGGTGTACAGAAAAATCTTGCAAAAAGTACATATTGCCCATATACCACCACCAACCCCTCTGCGCGCGTGCACACACACACACACACACACACACACAGTTTTCCCTATTATTAACATTTTACATTAGTGTGGTAACTTTGTTACAATTGATGAAACAATATTGTTTAATTATATTATTAACTAAAGTCCATAGTTTACATTATGATTCACTCTTTGGGTAATATAATTCTATGGGTTTAAAAATACTATGATAAATATGTTCAAATGTTCATGGAGTATTGCCATGAACAGTGGGTGGAGATTCACACAACTGAAAGATTACTAAATTCCCATCCTGGGGAGCTCTGCCACATTCTCTACTGGAATAGCAACAAGCCCCCAACTGCAGGGACAATGACTAGTGAAGAAGGATGGTACAATGATAGGCCCTTGATGTTGATGACTATTCTTGCGAGCCTTTTTCTCTTGAATTTGCAACTTAGCCTAGTCTTGGAGAGTGCCTAAGAGTTGCCTCCTGAGAGCCTCCTTGTTGCTCAAATGTGGCCTCTCTCTAAGCCAAACTTAGCATATAAATGCATAACCTTCCCCCCAGAGTGGGACATGACTCCCGGGGATGAGCTTCCCTGGCACCGAGGGATTACTACCAAGCACCGGCTGGTGATACAACTGGGAAAAGACCTTGAATAAAAGGGGGAAAAGGTAAGGACAAATGAGTGTATACAGCTAAGAGACTTCACAATGGGTCGGGAGGTCATCAGAGAGGTAACACTTATGCATGTCTTAGCAGGATCTCATAGATGGCCAAGGTAGATAGTGGGGATCCTGAGGGCTCTGGAGACACCCAGGACCTACAGTTATGGCAGATAGCTCCAGAGTTTGGTGCCTTGCCAGTGGGCCCTACTTTGGATTTTGTGCTCCTGAGTATGACAGAGTTGGACTCAGTTGTGACTTCTCTACACATGCCTCTTCTGTCCCTTTTATTTGAACCTATAGTTGGTGCTGGAGTTGGTAGGTATACGCTCAAGAGGCTTGAATCTTTGGGCTGTCCATGTGCCAGTTGGGCCCTGAGCCTCAGTGGAGTTGCAACACCTACTCTCCAGTTCATTGGACTCACCCAGGACAACTAACAAGGAGATGATGATGGACAACGACCAGCCCAAGGAACCGAGACAGTCTACAACTGCAAGGAAGAGAGCGCCATCCATCTGCCCCATGGGATCAAAGCCTCCTCTCAATTAGAGGTGGAATGGGCATCACCATCCCAGAATCCTCAGGATTGGGGAATGAACTATGGACCAAAGTAGCCTTACTGGTATTCTACTATAGACTTATTGTGATTCTAGCAATGGAAGAAACTATATCATTCACGTGAAGGCAGTGGCCACTAGAGGTTCTGAGGGTAAGGAGAGGGAAATACAGGTGAATAATGGGGGCGTTTTGGGGAATTGGGAATTTTCCTGAATGACATTACAATGACAGATATGGGCCATTGCATATCTTGCCATAACCTACAAAATTGTGTGGGAGAGAGTGTAAACTACAATGTAAACTATAATCCATGCTTAGTAGCAATGCTCTAAAATGTTTTCATCAATTGTAATGAATGTACCACACTAATGAAAGATGTTAATGTGGGAAAATATGGGAGGTATAGGAAGTGGGGGATATGGGAATTCCCTATATTTTTATGTAACATTTATATAATCTAAATACTTTAAAACAATTTTTAAATATAGTAGCAACACGTATACAACCTAAAATTTCCTATTTTAATCACTTTCAATTATACAATTCGGTAATATTAATTACATTCACAATGCTGTGCTACCATCATCACCATCCATTACCAAAACTTTTCCATCATCCCAAACGGAAACTCGAACCAATTAAGCATTATCTCCTCACTGCCACCTCTGTCCCTGGTAACCTCTATTCTAACTTCTGACTCTATGAATATGCATATTCTAATTATTTCATATAAGTGAGATCATATAATATTTGTCCTATTTCATTCAACATGACACCTGTTTTTTTTTTATAAGATTTATTTTATTTATCCCCCACCCCCCCGCCATTGTTTGCAGTCACTGTCTGCTCTGTGTGCCCATTTGCTGTGTACTCTCTGTGTCTGCTCGTCTTCTCTTTAGGAGGCACTGGGAACCAAACCTGGGACCTCCTGTGTGGAAGAGAGGCACTCAATCACTTGAGCCACCTCAGCTCCCTCATTTGTTGTGTCTCTCATTGTGTTTCCTCTTTGTGTCTCTTTTGTTGTGTCATCTTGTTGCATCGGGTTGCTGCGCCTCCCACCGTGCCAGCTCACCTTCTCCAGGACGCACCGGGAACCGAACTGGGAACCCCCCCGTGTGATAGGCGGAAGCCCAATCACTCGAGCCACATCTTCTTCCCCATGATGCCCGTTTTTAAGGTTCATCCATGTTTTAGCATGTTTCAGAACTTCATTCCTTTTTATGGCTAAATAATACTCTGTTTTACGTATATACCACATTTTGTTTATTCATTCTTACATTGATGGACTCTTAAGTTGCTTCCATCTTTTGGCAATAATGAAATGCCATCAATGTGAAAATATCTGTTTGAGTCCCTGCTTTCAATTTTTGGAGGTGTATACTAAGAACTGTGATAGCTAGATCATATGGTAATTCTATACGTAAATTTCTGAGGAACTGCCAAACTGTTTTCAACAGTAGCTACAACATTTTACATTCCCACCAAAAATGTACGAGGGTTCCAGCTTCTTCACATTCTCACCAGCACTTGTTATTTTCTAGTTTTTAATAATAGCCATCCTAGTGGGTGTGAAATGGTATCTTGAAGTTTTGATTTGCATTTTCCCTAATGGCTAATGATATTGAGTATCTTTTCATATGCTTATTGGCCATTTGTATATCCTCTTTGGAGAAATGTCTGTTCAAGTCCTTTAGCAATTTTTAAATTGGGTTGTCTTTTTGTTGTTGAGTTGTATCGAGGCCTTTCTCGATAACGTGACTTAAACCATCCATTGACTCCCTTCTCTATCATTTTATCCTTTCCAAAGATTGACTATATACACGGACAATGGCCAGGAGATATATAAAAATAAAACTCTGACCTACTGTCTGCAGCAACCAGACCAGGAAACTCTGGCCTTGTATCTGTGGTAACACATCCAGAAAGCTAACCACTATCTATACAACAACCAGTCCAGTAAGTTAGATCACAATCCCTGTAACAATTGATCCAAAATAGCCAAGACTTGATCAATAACTGAGAGCATCCTTAATATTTGCCCCTGCTTCCAACTGGAGAAAGCCAAATATGCTCCCTTGATCATCACATATCATGCCCCACTTCTGATTAGCCCACCTCCAGCTTCCCCAGGCCAACAGCCTCCAATCAGGGCATACTTGAAGTCTTCCCTTTTTACCACTATAAAGCTTTCCCACTCCTCTGCTTGCCTTTGTGTCTCTGCCAAATGCCAGTGATAATGGCTGATTCCCTTGTAATAGCAAGCTCTGAATAATCAGCCCTTGCCTGTTCTCATTTTGGTGTTCTTCATTTATTTCCACACTATTTCCTTCATAACACTTTTCCTAATCTTAATTATTTTCTAACTCTTCCCTGCTCCATTGTAATGTAAACTCTTTGAGGGTAGAGTCCTTATCTGTCTTAATTATCACAGTATCCCCCAGTGTATCTTAAAGTACCTAGAACTTTGCCTAGCACACATAATATAATAAATACTTTTGAATAGATTAACTTGATGGGAGATGTCAGGAAAAGTTTCACAGAGGAGGTGATGTCAAGTTCAGCATTAAAATATGAGGAGGAAAAAAAAATAGGAGGATTTGGTTATTTAGACATTGTTCTTTAGACTGAATAATCAATAGTAAGTAGGGTATTTATTCTGGTTATGTATTTAACCTGGTTATCCAGTATTAAAATGACCTAAGAATAGTCTTTGTAGGCAAATAGCTTGGTCTTAATGTCATGGAGAAAAACTTACTATCATGGAGAAAAACTTTCTGTGGGATCATATGGAGGCTAACAGTTTGGTCCTGTGTATCTAATTCCCTTTTTCTGTTCTGAGCCAAAAGCGTAATAGACTAAGAATCTTCTATCTCTATAGAGATAGTTATGATAATTAGCAAATAACCAGATTTTCAAGATATATTCATATATTCACCACTCATTTACTGATCACCTATTTGACAAGCATTTTGCTAGATGCTGGGCTTTCAAAAAAACTGTAAGGAAAATTCTTATCCTGCACTTAAAATTGATGCCAATTTGTCACACTGGAATTCTCCAACTTTCCTTCCCCAGGAAAGGTGCACTTCTGTGCTTGACCACTCATTTCATTTCTCATGGAGTGAGTGTGGGACATTGCAAGTGGGCCAGGCATTCTCTGTTCAGATCAAGGACCTATACATCAGCCTCTGTCACCTTGAACAAGATCCCATGTACAGTCTTTGTGAACAAGACCACCCATTCTATCACAAAATCATGTTATGGCCATAAATACTACAAAATCACAGGAAAGTTAAATAATCCTGTTAATGAGTACAAATGCCCAATGAAAAAACCTAGAATACTCTAATATTTAAAATATATTTGAATTCAAAGTTTATCTTATGAACTCTTTACATGCCTCAAGTTGTAAATTGAAACAAATTGAGCTGTGCTTCCTTAGGGTCTTTCTGTTTTAATTAATAAATTTTACCTGTCCTAGCATCATTTATTAAATATGTTTTATTTAACGAATACGTATGCTTTCCGGGCATTTTCCTGATTTAAGCACTAACTGGCTCGTTCCTCCTAACAACTTTATGACCATATATCATCATTCTTATTTTAGACAGGAAACTTGAGGCTCAGAGAGGCTTCTTGAATCAAAGATGCACACCTAGTCAGTGGCAGTGTTGGTATTCCAGTCCAGGCTCTGTGGTCTTAACTGACACGCTGAAGGAAAGAAGCTAGATAGCCTCAGATGGGCAGATGAAGCAGATACCAGACCCTCTTGGATGGAGGTCATCTAGACATGGAAGCAGCAGACATAGGCATCACAGAGGCCTGGGGACAATTTCCAGGTGATAGATGAGTGACTGGACTGCAGGAAAAAGGGTCCCTGAGAATACAGCCACCTTGAGAGGACTTGGGGTACCTGATAGCCACTGCCCATGACCCAGCAGGTGTATAGTAACTGATGACTAGGGACAGCAGCCAGAAATCATAGTGGGGTATGGGGGATGGAGTAGTAGTGGGTATGGTACAAAATCAGAAGTGAGCATTCAATTAGAGATCAATATTTGAGGAAAACCAACATCATGAAGGAGAGCTGACACCTGAAAAGACAGTTACTGTAAGAAAGATAAGATTTCGTTTAAAAATATGTGCAATTAACAGTCCTAAGTGTATAACAGTTTATCGTATCTATGAAACAGGAACTGATTGTTATGAAAAAGAACCTGTTAAGGATCATAGAAGTGAACATTAGGATTGTTGACATAAAAATCCCAGTGATTGGCTGATGAAATAGATTTGGGCAAAGAACAAATGAGGGAGCTGGAAAGTAGTGCTCAGGAAGGAAGGACTCAAAGATGTCACCACTTGTGAACTACTTTAGAAGGAATTACCCAGAGACTATACTCCAACAAAGTGAAAATGGAATCCAATAGGAAATAATATGATACAAAAAGCAGTATAGTAAAGAAAGAAACTTAGTTTTTTGGTGTGTATGTTTGAGTTTTTAAACCAAAGCAGCATGGTATGTGGTTTACAAAGGAACCAGTTGATCTTGTAATGAAAAGCAAAATGTTTCTGCCATGACTTATTCCCATCCTAATTCTCTTCCTTAGGGGCAGTAACTTTTAACTACTAAAGTAGTTCTTTAAGCTACTTCTCAAATTACCTCTATGTCTATTTTTTATGGATGACATTTTAAAATAACTTATGTTTAATTTTGGTAAAATATACATGACATAAAAATCATTTTAACAATTTTAAGGGGATAATTCTTTCACATTAAATACACTGACAGTACTATGTAACTTTAACCACTATCTATATCCAGACTACTTTCATCTTAAATGAAAACTCATAATCATTTAGTAATAATTCCCTATTCTCCCCTCACCCACCCTGATATCCACTATTCTGCTATCTGTATCTATGAATTTGCTTATTCTAAGTATTTTATATAAGAAAATCATACAATATTTGTCTTTTTGTGTCTGGCTTATTTCATCAAATAATGTCTTCAAGTTTCATCCATGTTATAGAATGTATCAGAATGTCACTTCTTTTTATGGCTGAATAATATTCAATTATATGGATATACTACATTTTCTTTATCCATTCAACTGTTGATGGACACTTGGGTTGCTTCCATTCCAGCTTTTGGCTGTTGTGAATAATGCTACAATTAACATTGGTGTACAAATATCTGTCCGAGTCCCTGATTTTACTTCTTCTGCATATATGCATAGGAGTGAAATTGCTGGGTCATATGGTAATTCTGTGTTTAACTTTCTGAGGAATTGCCAAGCTGTTATCAAGAGTGGCTGCACCATTTTTAATTCCCACCATCAATGAGCGTTCCTATTTCTCTACATCCTCGCCAACACTTGTCATTTTCAGTTTTTTTTTTTAATAGCAGTCCTAGAGGGTGTGAAGTAGTATCTCATAGTTTTAATTTGTATTTCTTTAATGACTAATGATGTTGCGCATCTTTTCATATACTTATTAGCCATTTGAATATCTTCTTTGGAGAAATGTCTACTTAAATCCCTGGCAATTTTTAAATTGGGTTGTTTGTCTTTTTGTTATTGAATGGAAGGAGTTCTTTATATATTCTGGATATTAAACCCTTAACAGATATATGGTTTCCAAATATTTTTTCCCATTCCATAGGTTGTCTTTTCACTTTCTTGATCATGTCCTTTCATGCACAAAAGTATTTAATGTTGATGAAGTCTACTTTATCTATTTTTTCTTTCGTTGCTTGTGTTTTGGTGTAAAATCTAAAAATCCATTGCCTACTACAAGGTCCTGAAGCTATTTCTCTATGTTTTCTTATAAGAGTTTTATAATATTAGCTGCTATATTTAGGTTGTTGATCAATTTTTTAATCAATTTTATTGATACATATTAATACAGTAAAAATCCATCCAAAGTGTTCAATCAATGGTATTTGGTGTAATCATATAGTTGTGCATTCACTTTAATCATTCATTAGAGGAGTTTCATTATTCCAATAATAATTTAAAAATTGGCAAACAAAAATTAATCACCTTTCAATCTCTTTATGTTTCCCCTGCCGTACATAGCTGCTATTCGTTCTCTCTGTTTAGTTTATTTGTATTTATATTTTGTAAAAACAGTCTTATCTATGCAATATCACCCATATTCGTATTTTACATGAGGTTTCACTATGTCATACAGTCCCATATTACATTTTTTAGCTTTCCTTCTAATTATATACATGACTTTAGACTTAGTCTTTCAACCACTGTCATATCCATATAATAGCTCTGCTAGTTACAAACACTATGATGTGCTTTCACCATTTCTACTCATTTCCAAAGATTTACAAACAACCTTTTTACCAATTCTGCACAGATTAACCCTCAGCTTTCCATTCTCTACCCTCATTCTATTTCCTGGAGACCTATATTCTAATTATTAACTCCATGAGTTTATACAATAAATTTGGTTCATAACTGAATCACACAGTATTTGTCCTTTTGTGTCTGGCTTGCTTCACGCAACATAATGTCCTCCAGATTCATCCATGTTGTCATATGTTTCATGATTTCAGTTCTTCTTACAGCTGCATAATATTCCATTGTGTGTGTAAACCACAATTTGTTTATCCATTCATCTGTTGATGGACACCTGGGTTGTTTCCATCTTTTGGCAATCATGAATAACACTGCTATGAACATAGGTGTGCAGATGTCTTGTTTGTGTCACTGATCTCATTTCTTCTGGGTATATACCCATTAGGGGTGTTGCCGGGTCACATGAGAAATATATTCAACTTCTTTAGGAACTGCCAAACAGTCCACCACAGATGCTGTACCATTCTGCATTCCCACCAACAGGGAACAAGTGTTCCTATCTCTCCACATCCTCTCCAACACTTGTAGTTTTTGACTTTTTAATAGTGGCCATTCTGATAGGTGTGAAATGATATCTTGTTGTAGTTTTGATTTGCATTTCCCTAATCTTTAGTGATGTTGAACATTTTTTCATGTATTTTTTTGCCATTTGTATTTCTTCTTTGGACAAAATGTCTATTCAAGTCTTTTGCCAATTTTTTAATTGGGTCATTTGTCTTTTTATTGTTGAGTTGTATCTCTTTATATATCATGGATATTAAACCCTTATCGAATATGTGATTTCCAAATATTTTCTTCCATTGAGTCAGCTCCCTTTTCACCCTTTTGACAAAGTCCTTTAAGGTGCAGAAGTGTTTATTTTTTTCTTTTGTTTATTGTACTTTGGGTGTAAGATTTAAGAAACTACCTCCTACCACGAGATCTTAAAGATGTTTTCCTGCATTTTCTTCTAGGAGTTTTATGATTGTCACTTTTATATTTAGATCCTTAATCGATTTTGAGTTAAGTTTTTTATTAAGGTGTGAGATAGGGATCTTCTTTCTTTCTTTTGGATGTGAATATCCAGTTCTCTTAGCACCATTTGTTGAATAGACTGTTTTGGCCCAGCTGCAAGGACTTGACAGCCTTGTCAAAAATCACTTGACCTTAGGGGAGTGGGGTGTAGCTCAGTGGTTGAGTACCTGCTTCCCATGTCTGAAGTCCTGGGTTCAGTCCCCTGTACATCTTTTTTTTTTTT
>JAQZBX010004928.1:0-58150 GCA_029593785.1 Cabassous unicinctus
TACAAATTATTTGATTGCTAGAATAAAAATAAGTCTAATTTGATCCATAGTTGCATTCCCCCTTACATGAGTCGATTCTCCTATCTTGAGGTTTTGGGAATGGTTATGCCTACTCTGCTTCTGTTTCAGAGGGAGCTTAGATCCCATGAGGCAGAAGGATGGAAATGTCTTGTTTGCAGTTGTAGATATTCTCTGTTTCTTGTGATGGGCATTGTCCATCATCATCCTTTTGTTAGTTTTCCTGGGTGATTCCAATGAATTGGAGAGTAGGTGTTGAACTCTGCTGAGATTCAGGGTTCAACTGGCATATGAACAGACTGAAGATTTAAGTCTCCAGGTTATATATTTAATGAATATAGTTCTAATTATAGGTTCAAATAAAAAGGCCAGAAGAACCATGTGTAAGGAAAATATAAATGAGTCTAATTCTATTACACTGGGGAACATACATTTCAAAGTAAGGCTCACTGAGAGATGCTGAATTCTTCACTATGTCTGCTTGCTTATAGTGTCTAGCTGTCTCTAGAATCCTCAGGAGCTCCCCTGCTTAAGATACTGTTTATTGTGGCAGTCAATGAGATTGTCTCAAGACATGCATAAACATAACCTCTGAAATGACCTCCTGACTCACTCTGAAATCTCCTAGCCACAAAAACTCATTTGTGTTTATTATTTCCCCATTTACATCAAGTTATTTTTTTCTTAATGCATCATAGTTGGTGCTCGGTAATATTTTCTTGGTGCCAGGGAGTCTCATCCCAGGTTGTCATATCCCATGCCAGAAGGAAGGTAAGAAATGTATATGCTGTGTTTTGCTTAGAGAGAGGCCACATTTGAGCAACAAGGAGGCTTTCAGGAGGTAACTCTTAGGCAATATATAGTACTAAGTTTCAATTTCACAAGAAGAAGTTCACAAGTACAAGCATCAATATCAAAGGCCTGGCATAATGGTATGTCCTCCTTCAGTCACTGCCCATGTACTCAGGGGATTCTTGCCACTCCTTTTAGAGAATGTAGTATGACTTCTTTTATCTTTTTGAATTACAGACTGTTCAACTGTATTTTGTTAATATTCAAAATGTTTGTATGTATTAAAATCTAATTTAATTTCATTGTTGTCAGAAAACATGTTCAGTGTAATTAATTCTTCTAAAATTCAGGGAGACTATTTTACTGGTTCAATATGTCATCTCATCTTGTTATATTCCAATAGCAAGTGCTAATTAAAACCACAATGATATTCTAATAAACACCTTTAGAATTTCTGAATTTAACAACTCTGGTAACAGCAAGGATGTTGATGGGAATGCTTTACATAACTTACCATTAAGTTCATGATAAGGTGGGATGTCATAAGCATTTTGCAAATTTCACCAGTTTCTTATAAAACTAATAATCACCAAACTTGTGAACCTATGCAATCATACTTCATTAAATACCCAATGATAATGAAAATTCATATAAAATAAAACTTGTACAAGAATGTCCACAGACTTATTCATAATTACAAAAATATTGGGTGTGACACAGCTGTCTATCAAAGGAAAGTTGATAAACAACCTGTGCCATATTTCTAGAATATAACATTGCTCCATATTTTAAAGGAAGAGATATCCCCATCTACATGGATGAATCTCAAACCCATTCATGTGAACATGGGAAAAAAGGCTTTAACAGAGAGACTATTGCATGGTACAATTTATATAAGTTGTTGAACATCAAAAATGGACATGTGGTAAAATATGTGATTAAATAAATAGATTCCTTGTTATCTTTTGGAAGGCAGAGTACAAAACATAGACATGAAGGAAAGAGGCTAGAGAAATGTTGGAACAGATGGTAGTATACTTTAGATATTTAGGGGCTTGTGTTACAGGGGTTTTATATTTTTCAAATTTTATTGAATAATTAAAACTTAGGTTTCAGGCTTTCAACTATGTAAATTATGTCCAAATCAAAACAAAACATACTCAAATAATTAACTGCAATTTATTATATGTATCCTAAACGGTTTATGGGTGAAGATTACTGATGTATGCAACTTATTCTGTCATGCAAAGTAATTTTAAAGAAGAAAAAAATTGAGGGCATTTTTGGAAAGAACAGTGGATAGATTTATAGATATATGATAATACAATGATAGAATAATGCTCATTTACAATATAAGCTAAAATGGATATATAAATTTTCATAGTATGATTTTTTCATAAGTACTATATATTTAAATTTGTTACTGAAATAAGGTAATTTACAATTCAAAAAAAATAACAATTTATTGTCAAATTCACTGCATATTTAAAAAATAATTTTTGTGATTTTTAAATGAAGTGCAGCAAATTCTTTATAATGCCAATTCAAATGACCAAGAATAATAATTCTCTGTAATACAACATAAAGAATGAAGCCAAATTAACTTCAAAAAATGTAACATTTTAAAATATTTTCTTAATGTTTTCTTAAAACAAGGGAAAATAAAGTTTTGAAGTAAAACGTATTTTAAAGGAAAATAAATGTATTAAGAAAAAATGATTGCCTTAATACCACCACAAATTATACAAGACATTAAAGTGCTTTTCTTTGAAAAACATATACTCATTTGCCAATCATTCAATGTCATTTGAAAGTGCTGGGCAATTCAATTACACAATAAATATGTGAGATAGGTACATAAGGAAATTGAGAAAGTAATGCCATTTTCTGAACTTCAAAATGAAAATAAAACATTCTAAAACATTAGCTTGAAAGGAGAGAGATGGTCATATTAATGAGTAACTTGAGCAAAGAAAGCTCTCAAAGAATAATTATGCATGCATTAATTGGTACAACCCACATTGAATATAGTGTACCATTGTATCAATTGGGTTAAGTTATGTAATACCTGACTGAACTCCTAAAATTCATTGCAGATCTACTTATTCATGATGCTTGTCTATTCTCTATTAACTACACATCTTCATATTGGAAGCCAAGCTTATGGAGAACCATACACACAAGTGTCAAAGAGAAAATAGATTTTGGCAAAGATTATTCCAGCTTTTAAATTTAAATTTTCTTTCCTTTTTCATGTGTATTGAATAAGCTTGCTCCATGGTCAAACTTTTTATCAATGGATCACTGGTATACTTTCTTCTTACAGGATGAGTGCTAAAAGGTTAATCATAATTCAATCTTCTTCAATCACAGTCTATTAAAATTAAAGCTTTGGATAGTCAACACTCAATAGGCATGCATTATGAGGATGAGACAATTTTTCTATTGCTGACTTCTGAGACAAGGGGTCATAAAAAATGCAGAATTTAAAGTCAGAAGAGTGATTAGGTTTAAGGAAAGGGAATTATTGTTATTGCTAAATAGTCCATTTAGCTGCTAAAATTATGCCTTATTCCATTTATCCTCATGTCCAATAGTTATAATTTAGTTTAATTTCTCCATATGGGAGAATAACTGCATTACTCCTATGCTTCTGGAACAACGTTGTGCCTCTTTAACTGCTCAGTATTTGAGAAGGAGCTCCTATTATGCTTTTAACCCTACTAAAGACATGGTGCAGAATCATAAAACAAAAAGTGACTATAAAAACAAAAGCTGGCCCCATGAGCTGAGTTTTACCAATCCACTTACACATAATGGTATTTGCTGTTTCATGCACTGACAAACTTAAACTCTAAATTTTCTTATTTTAGCTGCATGTGAGGGGGTGATGTTTCTAACCTTGGACAACAAATAAAAGAATACAATTAAATCTGAAACTACAAATGTAACACATTAAAGTATGGAAGAGTTGGAAAATAAAACTTGAGGTCAAATATAAACGTTCTGTCATACCATTAGGACTTGAATAAATCTGTGGGTCAAATGGCTGAAAGCCAACCACGTTCCATCCAACTATTTATTCAAGATTAAATAAACATATAAAATAAGCATGATCATGTCATATCACGCCTTAAAATCATTAATAGACTTTTAGTTGAAGAAAAATAACCTTATCTTTTTTCCTGAAGATGATACTATCAAATTAATAGTCAAGAACTACAAAAATTACAATCCTCTGTGATAAAGACAAAGTGATGGTATTCATCAATTGATATTTATATATGTTAGAAGAAAACATATGAAAATTGGTGTTTAATGAGCAAGAGAATGAACATTAGGTAATAGTATATATGGAAACAGAAAGAGGGATTGATATTTTGACATCTAAACATTTGTAAAAAGGGGACCTTTGAGAGAGGGCATGAATATGTAATGCTGAATCCTGAAATGCTGATTTAGGTTTTGCTTATCCTAATCATAACACTGGCAGGACTCAGCTTTCAGCCAGAAGCCTTTTTCATGCTTAAAAATATTTGAGGGTGCAACATTGATGCCTGAGAGGAAAGAGATTTGCTACATGACATTAAGGGACCAACTCTAAATGTGGCCAGCTCTAGACCTACATATCATTAATAAAATCTCACCAACCATTGTTCCCCAAGGTAAGGAGATACCAAGCAGCTTTCAGAAGGAATTTCACTATTTCAAACAAATATCTCAAGAAAGTAAAGTATTGGAACAAATCCAGATTTTGAATAAGAAAGAAGATAAACATTTAAAAATGACTGCAAATGATCTAAAACAAGTAAGAAGACAGTGAGGCATTGTAAAAGCTATAGTTAATATACTCGAAGACATAACAGATAACTTTGCATCTGTATTTTGCTATCAGAAAATAATCAAAAATGTGAAACTGTGAGAGTGATAATGGAAATTACATGAGTAAATACATAATTCTAAGCATTAAAATATCATTAAGATAATTTGAAGATATTTGAAATTAATTTCTCACAATATAAAAATAAAATTCACATAAATAGATAATACACATTTAGTAAATGCTTGGCCTAATATAGAGCTAAAAATGAATTTGAAGATTTAAAAATTACAAGGAAAAGAATTAGAAAAATCATTCAGGATGGAAAAGTTTGTTTCTTGGTTGACATAATTTACCTCATGAAGGATATATTAATTAAAAGCATACTTATAAATGCCATTATAGAGCTTCATAAATCCACAAAATAAAATAGCAAATTGTAGAGAGAATATAAAAAATAAGAAGAAATTGAACACTATTTTTTCCAGTTACTGAATTAGTGTGAAATTAAATGAGTATTAATCCCTTAATGCTGAAACTTTTGTAGATAGGAATTAAATTTTCATTTATAAAGTAGCTAATAACACTCAGTATACTGGCTCAGCCTGTAATAATCAGAATAATAAACTTTTTGATAATTAGAGGATATGTTTTTATATCTTTTTTGGTGGAAAAATTGTACTATATAATATAAGCAATATGTGGTATTCAACAAGCAAAATCCAATTCCACTTGTTGCTGCATCTCACTCTGTAGGTTAGTAAGTGAGACTAAAGATATGTCACCCCACTGTAACATAGCTCCCCCTGACTAGCAGATCTCAATCACTGACCAATGATGGGAGATATGTTAAGTCCACCACCACTTTCTTAAGTTTGCATGTCCTAGTAGAAGAACCTGGCTCCCTTCCTGCCAGGGACCTATTTATGATCAAGCTGTGAGCTGGATGTCATAAAACACATCCACCAGAAACATACTACCTCCAGCAAATAATATATACAAATGCTCAGGACAATAGACAAAGGGTTATACTAACAGTATGCTTGTATATTATGCCACCAGGCTGACATACTTGGTCCTGAGTACAGGATGCATTTGTGGGTCCCAGAGAAAGGTCCCAATCCACAGTCTTTCCATGATGATTTTGGGACCCCAATAGATAAGTTAAATAATTTTATGTGCTCATCATCCATTTCAGATGGTGAGCTACATGTCTGGAGCACAGAAAAAAAATTCTAATAAATGTCACTTATGTGCAACATTAAAAAAATTAAGTAATATTCAAGGAGGGTGACTAATAGGATCACTCCCAGCAGGTTGGTCAGAACTGCCTGTAGAAGTGGGGGGAAACAGCTGCCCCTTACATTTTCTATCCCAAATTAGCTGAACACAAAGAAAGTCTGTATTTTTTTTCAATCTTGAGGAAGACAAGAACTGCATTCCTTTACTTCTATATGTTATTTACAAGATGTCCATATTTATTTTAAAGCAACATTTTTTTTTCTGGCATAGCTTTTTCATCTCCAGCTTGTGCTGTAAACATACCCATCACTGTGAGAATTTGAAGGACAAAGGAAACTGAACTGTCTCTCTTGTGTTGGAACAGAACCAATGAGTTGTATGTAGAATTAAATTTCTTGCTTATAATATTGAAAATTATATGCACAATCTTTTATTTTAGTTTATGTATACTGATTCCAGGGAGCAGGATATGATCTGCCTGGTGAAAGACATAGGCAGATGTATAAAAGAGCCCAGGTTTGGGATTTTAGTATATTATGTTTTTCTTTACCTGGGTGATATTGGGAAACATATCCTAAGCCACATAACCCCCAATAGAGTGAGGGAAAGACCTTATGTAAATGATTTCCACATATAATAATGAGTTGAGCTTCCCTTAATGCCAGGGTTAGTGTAGAGCCTTTAAACTGCCAGATAGGTGGTAAATGGATAAGTCTTTCTTTTTAATGAGTTGTGCATCAACACATTGCAAATCCCCATGATGTTCATCAAAAGACTATCTGACCTCTTTGTATGAACAGTGTATATTTCAGGGCAGGTGGTATGGAAGGATCTTCAACCTGGGGGTACTGCTAATACCATAGTGTATTGTCATTGACTGGCCAGGTGGGCCTTATACTTAATGTCTACCCAAGCACCTTTGTGATGTTCAAGTCCAAGGAGAACACTTGTGGTATCCCATAACGCAGTGGTACTGTTCATACTAGATTCCCCAGTGTGCCAGCTATAAGCACTTGACATTGTACATTGAGCTACCTTGTCATAAAGTGATTTTTTTTGTCCATAGTAACATTAAATTTAGGCTCAAGCGTACCATCCTCAGAATCAGACCACAGTATTAGATTACAATAGCCATTAGGAACCTCTCCCAGGAAAAGCTGGTTTCATGTTTGTAATACAGTAGGAGAAGTTCTCCCCAAAGTTGGGCAATATCTACTGGGGGTCCTTGAGTTTTGTAAGATGTTTCCTACATACAGTGGAGTCAACTGTACTTGTATATGGAGTGTTTTCTATGCACTGTTTTGTCATACATCCTGCAGGTTATGTGGTTCAACATGGGGTGGTATGATGTGGAAAGAAGGCCTCAATTTGAATATTGATAAAACCAGCAGTTAGTCTGGTTGGTAGCTTTAGCCAAAGCCTCTATCAACAGGGCCCGTGGATGATGGGGTTTTCCATCACTGTGACAGACTGAGAAAGAGACAACATTACAGACCCTACTCCCTTTAGCTTCCAAAGGTGAAGATGCTCTTGCCCAACAATTTAAGGTAAGGATTGCCTAGGTATTTCCACCCAGGCTTTCTATACCAGGTCAAAGTTCATTGTCTCTCAATTTTACCACTTCTTTTGGTTCTTATCACATAGTCCAGAGAAAGAATTCCCATACTGAACAAAGTAAAAAGAGCCTATGAATTTGCCCTCCTGTACCAAAGTGTTGGGAAGACCAGGTTTAATGAGGACTACTAGTGTTCCAAAGTTTTGCCACATCTATCCCCATTCCCATGGAGTTCCACAAGAAGAAGGAAACTGCAGGTAACATCACCTAAATTTAGGAATTAGGGAAAACGTGTATAATATTACTGTAACCCAGAAGTGTGTTCAGTGGGAAAAAGTACAGTTGGGCATACTGAGATAAGGATTCCGCAGGTGTAGTCGAATCAGAAAATTGCCTGATCCTCTATCCCCTCTAACCTCAAAATTTTCAACATACACTGTAGTGACATGTTTTATTCTGCTGAATTGCAAAGTTCAATGCCTAAATAGTTTTTGTTAGATAAAGGTAAAAAGCAGTAAGTTGCCTTTCTTCATGGCCTATGTGTCATTACACTTTGAGTCTTGTATTTTAACATTTTTTAAACTTCATTTCAACTTCAAAAAGTGTAGCCGTTTGGCAGTTTGATGTAATTATGATTTCCAAAAATCTATTTTAGATTATGCTTGTAAACTGGTCTGCTAATCTGGGCATGATTAAGTTATGATTAGGGCATTAACTGGGCCATGTCAGTAGAGTGTTGAGCCCCACCCCTTGGTGGGTGGGGGAATCAAATATAAAAGGCAAGGCAAAGGACAGAGGGAACAGTTTTTTTTGAGTTGCTGTTTTGATGTTGGAGTTTTGATGTTGGAGAGAAGGCCCCAGGATAGAGATGAGCCATTCGCCTGAGAGTTCACAGCTGGCCTTGTGGAGAGAAGCAAAGCCTAGAGAGCTTCATAGTCTCCAGTGGACCTTGTGAAGGAAACAGAGGAGCTAAGCCAAGAGAGAAATGCGGCCCAGGAAGAGAGGAACTCAAGAAGCCTGAACCCTGGCAAACATCGTCAGCTGTCTTGCTCCAACACATGGTAATGGACTTTGGTGAGGGAAGAAACTTACGCTTTATGGCCTGGTAACTGTGGACTTCTACCCCAAATAAATACCCTTTATAAAGACCAACCCATTTCTGGTATTTTGCATTAGCACCCCTTTGGCTGACTAATACAAAAAGTAAAATAACAGATGAAAGGCATCTTACACGTTATGAAAGCATTACTTTAATAAATCCTGGTATGGAACATTTATTTTATTCAATCCTAAAAACAAAATCAATTGTTTCTCCAGTGTTCCAAAGGATGAATAAATGATCACAGATTAGTTAAATGACATTACCAAGGTCTCCATGTTAACAAAGAAAAAGAAAAAAATGCTTTTTCATATTCATATCCCATAAAACTAAATCCCATATTCTTTTTTTGACCTTTATCATTGACATATTTTTGGTCTTTGCCACAAAAATATTACAATATTATTATTAACTATAGTCTATATGCTACATTAGTTGTATTTTTCCTGTGTGTCACCATATTCTTAACACCTTGTAATAGAGGAACATTCTTATATTTGTGTTAATAACCAAAATCCTCATCTACCAACAAAATCACTATATTAAACAGTCCATAGATTATCCTCTAGCACTCTTTCAATTAACATTAACCTTCCTATACTACCTCTTTCAGCCACAATCACATTTATAAACCAGCAGTGTTAATTATACTTACTTTAATGTGTTACTGTTAACTCTATTCAATTCTACATATTTGCAATCAACCTTTTCAAATGTTCTACATTCATTCAGTATCAGCTCAAATTTCTCAACCCACATTCTCTCACATACTAATCTTTCATCTATAGATTAATGACATGAGTTTACTGATAATATTTCATTCACATCTGTGAGACAATAAAATATTCATCATTATGTGTCTATTTCACTCAACATAAAATCATCAAAGTTCATTCATGTTGTCATATACATTACATGTTCATTTATTCTTAGAGCTTAATATTGTTCCATCATATCTATATACTACATTTTGTTTATCCATTCATTGACTGATGGGCACAGAGGTTGTTTCCATCTTTTAGGAATTCTCAGTAATACCACTATAAATATCAGCATGCACATATCTGTTTATGTCCATGCTTTCAGTTATTCTGAATATATTCCCAGTTCTGGGAGTGACAGATTATATAGAAGTTCTATATTTTGCTTCCTGAGGAAACACCAAACTGTCTTCCTCAGAGGTTGTGCCATTTTACATTCCCAATGACATTTACTAGAAAAAGAACAACAATCAAAGCCCAAAACAAGCCAAAAGAAAGAAATAATAAAGATCAGTGAACAAATAAATGAAATTGAGAAAAAAAAAAAACAGTACAAAGGATCAACAAAACCAAAAGTTGGTTCTTTGAGAAGATCGACAAAATTGACAAAAACTTAAATACACTGACTGTATTAATCAGGGTTCTCTAGGGAAATGAAACCAACAGGAGTAAGTAGTATGAACTTTTATAAAATTCTCTCATGTAACCATGGGGATGCACAAGTCCAAATTTCACAGGGCAGGCTGCAACCAGGGTCTCCTTGATGGGTTCCTAGGTGACGTTCACTGTCTCAGTGAAGCTGAGACATCACTTTCTAAATGCTGAAATCATTTCCCCTTTTAAGGCCTTTAACTGATTGGGTAAGACATCACTTATTGCTGACAGTAACCTCCTTGGTTGATTGTAAATTTAATCAACCATCTATGCAATCAACTCACTGAAGATTAAAATCCATAAAACGTATTTTTATAACATTTAGCTCAGTGCTTGTCTGACCAAACAACTGGGTACCATTACCTGGCTGAGGTGCCACATTGGCCTAGTCATCACAGTCCAACCCTTGTTAACTTATCAGTCATAGACATCATTTTAAACCATACTTAGGGAAGAAAGCAAAATATTATTTTTATGTACATATACAATGATCCTCATAAAAATCAAGGAAGCCATATTCATGACCATTACAGTCCTTATTTCTGTAACTGGTCAGGTGGACAAAGTTCATATTTATGACTACCTTCTTCCAATACCCATTCAATGTTCCTTTTACCCTTAACAAGCTCCTCAGCTGGCCATGGCTCTTTGCCTGGTGGAATGACACAAACTTTCATTCCTGAATAATTTGGGCCATTGTTGGTCATGCTTGGTTTGGGTTTTTGCAATTTTCCGTTGACTTTAATCACTAGGCATGGTAGTACTCAGAGAAGCCCTAGGACATTTCTTGAATCCAGGCAAACTTCTTTACCTCCATTATGTAGGTGCAGTCCTATTTAGCCTTGATAGTCAGGATCAATCACACCAACCAGCACACTAATTCCCTTCATTCCTTGTTGTTTCAGAGGCATGAGGAGATGAAAATGGCAAGCTGACTGTCTAAACTTCTTGTTCAATGGAATCATTGCTTTGTTCCCTCATGGAAGCACTCCTCCTTTTGGAAGTCAGGCATGTATACCAGCCGAGCTTAAGGTTGCAGGGACAGGAAGCAAAAATTTTCTTATTGGATCACTTGGGGGTAATAGTGAGTGGTGCTACTCCCATTTTCAGCCTTGGTTCCTGGACCCTTGAACCGTGACTATGGGAGAAAGAGCACCATAGAGTGGATGCTGATTTAGACCATAAACAACTTCCTGGAGAACATTGCTCCAGCCCTGAAAATTATTGCCACCTAGTTGGTGCTGTGTTTGAGTCTTCATTAGGCCATTCCACCATTCTATCTATTAAGTTGTTTCAGGATGATGGGAAACATTTTAAGACCAGTGAATTCCATGAGCATATGAACATTTCTGCATATCATTTGCTGTGATGTGGGTTCCTTGACCAGAAGCATTGCTGTGTGGAATGCCATGGTGGTGGATAAGATATTCGAGGGAAGTTTTGGAAGAAGCATTGTGTGTAGGCAAGTGAAACCCATATCTAGAGTATGTTTATCTTCCATTTAAAACAAATTACTGTGCCTTCCATGATAGAAGTGGTCCAATATAATCCATCTACCACCAGGTATCAGGCTGATCACCTTGGGGAATGGTACCATATCAGGGGCAGAGTGTGGGTCTCTGCTGCTTGCAGAATGGGCACTCAGCAGTGACTGTAGTGAAGTTATCCTTTGTGAGGGGAAATTCATGTTGCTGAGTCCATCCACAACCTCCATCCCTACCTTAATAGCCACTTTGTTCATGGGCAATGACAGGAATGCCTGGGGAAAGAGGCTGAGCACTAGTCACAGAGCAGGTCATCTTATCCACTTGATTGTTCAAAGTTTCTTCTGCTATAGTTACACTCTAGTGAGCATTCACGTGGGTCAGAAGTGTTTTCATGGTTTTTGCCTACTCATAAATGTCTATCCACATACCTCTTCCCCTGACCTCTTTGTCACCAGTTTTCCAAGCCTGCTGGGCTTATTGGCAAGAGTCACATGACTGTGCTAAATCTTTGGCTTCTGCTACCTCCAGTGTGCTATGGCCCACTCTTGCTTCTGATGTGGACTTCCATGTCCCATCCAGGGATGAATATGGCAGGCAGTCATGGCAACCCATTGGGCACATGTTTGGTCAGCAAAGGAATTGCATTCATGTTCTGCTTTAAATGGTCCTTTTACACGGGCATCAACATCGTTGATGAATAGAGCTCCTTTCCAGCTTGCAAGCTTATGTCACAGCCTCTAAAAATTTACCAATCACCAAACTGTATGGCTAGCCCATTTGTCTGTAAATATGTAGCAGTAAGTTGTGGTTGGTGTGGCCTACATAGCAATCACCACTGCACAAAGTGGCACTTTTTGTCAGAACACCCTCATCCAATCTCAATCACTTGGTGGCCCTCTGTGGGATAGATGGCTACAACAGCCCAATGGATTCTAACAGCTTTGAGTTTTGTAGACCCATCAGTGAAGGAAGCCATACCATCAGCTGGAACATCTTCAAACTGGAGCCTCATTTAGACAAGGGAGGGCAGGTGCAACCCCTGCAGGACCTTCAGTCCCTGGCAGCAAAAAAGTTATTTGGTCATGGAGCCAGCTAACTCCCTGAAGCCCAAGAAGGCTCCATTTTGGACTCAACATTTCTATTTAATGATGGAGCTTTGCTGAGACTGTCCAACTTTGTTAGAAGGATTGGTGAGTACCTACATGAAGATGACATTTTGGACTTAGAGTCACACATTAATGGAACAGCATACCAGTCCCTTGTGTGGGCTGCCACTAACTTCAGGGGCCAAGGGCAGCCACTCAGCACATATTCTGTTGTAATCTATTGTCAGCTTCCAAGCTCCTGACCCTTTATTCTGGCCAGACTGGGCTGTTGAACAGTGACTGGGGTTTTCTACACTCCTGGCTGGAATGTATCCTGAACCAATAAAGTGATGTCTTTTTTCCCACCTGGTGATGGCTTTTTGTGGACAGCCTTGCTAGGCTCTGGCCACACTACTTGGAGGGTGGAAGTTGACACACCCCAAGGATATGGCTCAAATTTCTCCTAAGGAGCAGGTGCAATGCCTCATGTGATGGTGGTTTTCCCAGCCACAGGTAGCCAAATCTCAATACCTAGAATGGGTGGGAACCATGAGCACTAGTGCCTGAAATGTTCAAGGGCCCCACCCACAAACATACCCACAAATACAATGTAGGTCACCTCAAAACTCAATTGTCAAGAGTTTGCCCTTTTAGTTGCAGGGGCCAATGATTACTGTTATTTAGGCACCTGTATTTAAGAGACTCACAAGGTCTGGATCCCCCTCATTTCTTTATTCAACCCAAACAGAAACATAAGGCTACAGTCCCCTTGGGAAATGGAGACATTGGGTGTACCTCTAAACATTCTTCTTAAAAGCAGTAATATTGGGGTTCAGTTGAGGGGGATCATCATTTTTATCTTATGCATCAAGATCATAATTGGAATTCTCTTTCTCGCTGGCCTTATTGTGGTACATGAAAGCCTTTTCCAGTGTTGTTTCCCACTTCCCTGACTATATTCAGGGACTCAGAGGACAGTGATGCAGGATTTTAAATCTTTCCAGTCCCGAAAGCCATCTTCCTCCTCTTCTTTACGGCTCCTACCGAGGCCTTCACCCCTAACTTAGAGAGAGCTTCTTCCCCAAATAGCATCTAGAAAGCTCTTCCTTAGGGCTCAGTTTCCCTTTTATCTATTCCTTGCTTGAGTAACCAATGCCACAATGCCTTCCCCCATTCACACTTTGCCTTCCCCTATGGCCTTTTTGGCAGGGCAGCTTCCCTTTGCTCAGTTCCTGTCCCTGTGGGCCTGGCTGAGTGACTAAAGCTGGCACCTCCCTGCTACTTCCCCACCCAGAACAGTCATTATGGGGGAGCTTCTCCACCACATCACCCACCATCATCCTGGGGAACAAGGAAAGAACAGGGGGCCTTCCACTGGGGAGTTCTGTTTCATGAAGGTCTCCAATGCCATCTGTGTCAGGACCATTTCAGACATGTCCTGCCCTAGGGTTGGGTCATGTAGCCAAGGGTTTCTCACCTTTGCACCCAGGGCATTTACAGCTTCCTGAACAGATGTCCTGAGATTTACTTTTTCAGAAATTTCTTGCAGCTGGGAAAACCATTCGCATACTCCCAGATACAAAAACCAAAAATGGCATGGGTTTGTCGATAGATCTCTCCTGTCTGTTGTTGAGTTTGATGCAGACAAGAATGCACTGTAACAGAGGGTCAGTAATTAACTTTCCCAGACTGCAGCTATCAATCTCAGACATCTGAGTCTGCAATGCCCCCTCTTTGAACAGATTCACCAGACAAACTGTGTCACCCTTCCTTGGCTTTTTAAAATGTCTATCATTCAACTTCTGTATTTTACTCTCAGTAAAAGACTTAATTTTGAAGGGGAAAACTCATGGGTCCTTACCAGGCACAGAGGATAATTCTACACCAAGATTGATCATACAAGGTAAATAGTTTATTAAGAAGCTGCCAGAGGCTAGGAGACAAAGCCTCAAATCTGCCTCCTTAAGCAAAGGAGAATAGGGTTACGGATGTGATTGGCTGAGTCCCCCTGCACACTGGGGTCTGCAAGGTGGGCATCAGAGGAGGGGGATAGGAGGTGAGCCCATAGTTGCTGTTTCTGCCCACTTTAATTGAGCTCCTAGAAGTGTCCTTTGTTCTCAAGCTTCTCTGTCTGATGAAGGGTTTATGAGGCTTCAGATAAGGGGAAGAAGAAAAACAGGAGTTCCTTAGGGAGCAGAAAATGTCAGAATTCTAATATGTTGTGTAAAACAGGAATTTGCTAGGGGAGTGAAAACAGGGACTTGTTTTGGTGACTAAAGGTAGTTTTCATTAATAGGTAACAGTGTACAGCTACATGCTGTGGATTACCTGAGTGAGATTTCATAGTTAAAACTAAAATATTATTCAATTTTAAAATTAAGGCTACAGTGTAACATATATCCTATGACTGCTTACATATATTATAATATATGGATACATTCCTATATATCATGTGACTGATTTTGGTTTCTTCCACTCTCATTTTCAACAATTGGTTTTCAGCAGCACCTAAGTTGGTGCTGCTCTGAGTGAAAACAGGTCTAACATTGGTCCTACATAGAGAAGAGACACAGGGAGATCTGCTCAAATAGTAGACATGGGTCCCCATAGTCAGTGGGTCTCAGTCCGTGGCCAGTCCAGGGAGATGATCTGGGCACAGCTTTCCTCATGTGTTCCTGTGTTGCCATAGTTGAGGAAGGGACAGATACAGGACGAGGGTGTAAGCTAGATGTCAAAAACCATGTTCTGGTGTCAGACTGCCTCCAGGGAATGTTTACATACACTCAGATCAATAAGGGGAGGAGTGTACCTGCAGCCCCTTATTTACCAGGGAAATGTTTTATCCCTCCGTGCTGACACACCTGCTGTGAGCAAAGGATGTATTTGTGAGTCCCAGGGACAGATGGCAGGCCATGTTAAGACTGCCCCTACCACAAACTGATAAGGTAATTTCCAGCTAGGGTAGAGACTGGTCTTTCTCTGATGTCTTTTCCAGAATATGAGATCAGCAGGTTCCCGGCTGTGAGGGATGTCATCTTTAGGTGGTGGAGGTTTAGTAAAAGCTTTTGACACCTGTTGTAGACACCCCTGATAATATTCCTTTAATCCCACACAGTACTGAAAAATCTTGTTTGCTGTCATTGGATCATCTCTAGGGAAATGTGATGTTTCCCGACAATGTGGATCTCAGGGCCAGGAGGACCCACAGGCCAAGGCAGGCCAGAAGGTCAGAAAAATTAGCTAACTCTAATTTTAATAGCTCATTAATGTTTCTTCCAATATACAAAATATTGTGGATGATTTGGGCAATGGAAGTATTGCTGATTAGGAAACACAACACAAGTTTTAATAACCTCTTCAGGGAACTGAGTTTCAATGCCACTTGAAAGTACAAAGAATACTCCCCAAAATGGACAGCATTTTCTAATATCTAATTTTTTTACAGTTGTACCATCCATTTTATGACAAATGATTGCATTATCCCATTCAGAGAACATGGAAAACATGACCCATATATAATTTTAACCCATTGAAAGCACAAGTTGATAAAGTCCATCTGTTAATGTTCTAGGGGTCCAGTGAGGGTAAAGGCAATATTTCAGATGAAAAATACTTAATGATTTTGTCTTGATTATGAGCCTGGTATATATGATATTGGTTTCATATTTTTTGAATTACATAATCAAAGACTGCCCATCAGAATTTTGCCATGACCATTACCTCCCCCATGATTTGGAAGCTGTGATGTTTATTTCATGGAGTACTTTTATGTAGGTTGTTTAGGGACTCTGAAGTGAGCAGACTGTCATTCAGAACCTCCCAGAGTTCTATCGAGAACTTATTTTATAACACTTCTGAAATCATTTGAG
Source organism: Cabassous unicinctus (assembly GCA_029593785.1). Classification (NCBI taxonomy): domain Eukaryota; kingdom Metazoa; phylum Chordata; class Mammalia; order Cingulata; family Chlamyphoridae; genus Cabassous; species Cabassous unicinctus. The sequence goes on from JAQZBX010004928.1 coordinate 16,383, forward strand.
TTTTTCAAATTCAGAAACACTTTGCTGTTTGTTAATTAATTGGAAAGCTTGGATAAGGTAGTTTATTTAAGCTACAAATCTTTGTTGCCTATACAATTGGTTGAGCTGCTATTTCTTTTTTCTTTTTTTCTTTTTTTTTTACTTTTCTTATGTTTTGGCTCAGTTTTGTGAGTATGAGCCCACCCCCCCATATATATATATCTGATGATCATAATCCTTCTAATACGTCAGATACTTGTTTACCATTTTATTGGTTTCCTGATTAGATCAAGAATCCCCATTGTTTTCATAACATTTCAAAGTCATGTACTGTTTCAAATGCTTATCTATTGTCAGTATAATTATTAACAACTTATTCTTAGCTAAATAACAGTTTCAAGTTAAATGTTTTAACTTAGCATACAAGGTCATTGTGAGGTCAGGGGTGTGTTGACCTTCAGTTGTTTATACTATATTGGTTGCTACATAGCCTGCCTGATATAAATCTGTTTCTCTTTTAAGAAAAGACATATCTACAAACAAGGTCATCAGGTATTTTTGTGTGTGTTTTTTTTTTTGGAAGTCTTGTCCTGGGGAGGATAATTAAGAAACCACAACCTCACAGTCTTGAGGCACACCTTTAGGCAGAAGCAAGAGTGTAGCAGGGATTAAAGTATTACAGTGGAGGATTCAGTTATTTGAAGGAGAGAGCAATGTGGTTTCTTAAGAGGTCAGCCAACCAGCTGACATATGCTGTGTTTCTCTTGCGATTAGAAACTAGTGAACAGCATGTGGCTTTTTTAACTACATAGTGTGTCCTTGGGCCGTAATAGCCTATGCCTCAACCACTTTGGCAGAAGTGGCTTCTGCCTTTAGGTAGCTGGAAATGTGCCAGACACTGCATCCATGTGAAGGATTAATACTCTCTGGGTTGACTGCCACGTCTTGGAGTGAGGACACTTAATGCTTAATATTGATTTTCATAAACAAACAATGAGGAAGTTTAATTGAATTGGGTAAGCTTAAATGTGGGGGCTGCATGGACAGTATAAAGTCTACTTGAAGATATTTAAAGGACCCTGTTGGTCAAGATATTTAACACTATCCCACTCTTTAAGTTTTACCAAGGATATGTAACTGACAGGGGAAACCTGATCTAGATAACAGCCTTGTTTCTCATTTAAAGTCCCTTTTTTGCTGAAGACAAAGTACTGTCATGTACTTGACTACAACCACTTTCAGGGAAGTGCCAGTGTGAAGCAATGTAACAGACAAGGAAATCTGTTTGTTTGGGGGGCATCTAACATTTTTTTAAAATAACTGAAATTATAGCCAATAACCATATACTATATTGCTATCTCTTTCTTAGCTGTTGATTTTGCTTTGTTCAACTACTTAATATAGTTCACCATCACTCATCTCTTAGTTGAAATGCATACTATATGAGGTTAATGTTGTTGTTTTTTTTTCCCAAATATACCAGAAACACCAAAAAAGGCAGACACTGAGCAATGTCCTTAAGATTCATTTAGTAAAAGTCTTGAAATTACAGTTGTCAAAAAGAGAAGTCAAATCTATAGAATTATTTCTGAAGTAAATGTTTAAAATTGTTCATAGAATATTAAAATACTTGGCTTTTATTTAGTGATTATGTATATTCCAAGTATTTATTTATGTTTGAATATTGATGTTTGTTTTAGTTGTCTCTGTAATTCTAGATATAGAGTCATGTGCATTTTCTAAGTATATGGCAAATAGAGGTTGTTTTAAAATAAGACATTGAGTCGAATCAGTCTCAAAACACAAATTTCAGTAATGTTTTATTTCTATATATTTGACATGTGACCACTAAAATCACTATTTTGACATTTGAAATTGCATCAATGACTAAAAAATTAATAAGAATTTTCTGTGTTTGTTTTTTTTCCTGATAAATTGACTATTCATTTACTTATAAATTTGGTAAAATTATTGTTTCAAAGAAAAAAGAGTTTGGATTGTTATAGTGATATTCTATTAATAATTTAAAATTTACCCTATTTTCACTTTTAAAACAAAAAGCTAAATTGAAGAAGTGCATAGAGATATCATAGTATGGCTGAAAAGGTAGGGTGGAAGGAATACTTTACAAGAGCATTTACAACATACTCTTGATGATTGTATGCTATATCCTGGAGAGGAGAAAAATAGTTTCACCTGTAAACTTCTCCACAATAAGTTCTGAAAGATGATTTAACCATATTTGCCTATGTAAACAGGATTTAAAAAGATCTTCAGAAAAAAAATATCCCAAACTTGTATTATGTAAGAAACGCAATCACATTCTGCTTTCTCTGAATGTGTGGGCAAGTTCATAGTATCACCAGCAAAGCCTCTGGGAAGACTGTTTTTGCAAAATGTGACAGGCTGTTGCCAAGGGATTGTTTCAGGGAGGAGAGGATCTCTAGAAAGTAGGAGAATAGGACTCAATTAAAATATAAGTATGAACAAAAGTGTTGAACAAGTTGAAGACGTGTTGCCTGTGAATGTGTGTAAAGAATCATTAGATTAATTAACTATTAAATTAGGGATCATAAATTAATCTTCTTTCAGAAGGCATGTAGAGGGCATCTGTGTGGATCTCAGAGAGAGATAATATCTGGTATTCTCAGAAGCCAGTAGGACTTGTTCCTGCTCTGATCTGGGCAAATCAAATGACTTTCCTGGCCTCAGGATCTGAGGCTTAGTAAGATCAATGGGCTAGCCAAAGAACAGAGGCTAGAAGCGCAGAAATGTCTCTGAACTCAGACTTTTCTGATCCCAACACATACTTTACTAAGGTTTTTGCTTTACCTATATCTTCTATTTTATTTAATATTTAAGCAATCTAGCCAAACAACAACTTCTAGAATTGAGAATTAAATAAACCATCAACATTACTTTGAGATTGTGATATACTGTTCTAAGAATCCCACAAATTTAGTTGGCAAAATAAACAAGACATCTACTCTACTATATATTGCTTTAGGGTTGTTTAAAATTTTTGGTGTAGAACATGGCTGAGATAGAGATAGAGATGATAGAGCAAAATGAGTGGATGGATAGATAGATAATCAAGTGTCAAAAGATGCTGATTTTTCAAAATTTACAACTCATTTAGAATTTCTGAATAATTCAGTTCCTTATCATATATTTTTGGAATTACCAAATTTTAGCGTTCTGCTACCTCTGTAGTGATTTCTTGTTGTAGCTTTAATTTGCATTTCCCAGATGATTAATGATGGAGAGTAACTTTAAAAAAGCTTGTTAGCTATTTGGATATTTATTCACTGAAATGACAATTGCAGTAGTTTGTTCATTTATTTTTCATTTTTGTCTTTTTCCATTTTTTTGTGCTTTAGAATAAGCTGAACCAAAAATTAAAGAAGAGCAGTGAATCAAAACCACTAAGCATGAGAGAAAAACTGACAAAATAAATTCACCAACATAATCAGATCCCTAGACATTAGCAAAAAAATTACAAGTCACATTAAGAAACCAGAATATATCGCTCAGCCAAAGGAACAAATCATAATCCTGATGAGACACAGGATTTAAGACAACTAATCAAAGATAATCACAGAAATCTCCAAAATGAATTCAAAGAACTGAAGGAAAAAAGGCTAAAGAGATGAAGCATTTGAAGAATACACTAGGTAAGCAGGAAGAAATATTAAAAGACAGCAAAGAAATGGGAAGGAAAGACAAAATCAATGAGATTATAATGGGGGGTTATGGAAAAAGTGTGCCAAATGTATGCTATGGACAATGGTTTGTGGTAATTGATTGATATTATTTCATAATCTGTAACAACTGTCCCACACTGTGTGGTGTGTTGATAAAGGGGTGTTTTATGGGAATTCTACATATGTGCATAATTGTTTAGTAAGTTCACAACTTTTGTAATAAAATATATGAAAATATAATATGGTGGGTCAGGGAGAATTACAACAAATGTAAGATATGGACTATAGTTAGTAATATTTTGATGATGCTATTGTATAGTATGTAACAAATGTTTCACAACAATCCAAAGTGTTGGTGGTGGGGTGTTGTATGGGGCCGCTGTTTGATGTTATGCATGTTTATTTTGTAAGTTCACAAATTTTATTATACACATACTGTTTACATATATTCTTGCAAAATGATATACCTCAATAAAATTTAAAAAATACATTATAGGAATATTATTGCAGGTTTGAATTGTTTAAGGACAGAATTAGTGAATTAGAAGACAGAGCACATGAAATTGAAAAGGTAAGAGAACAGAAAGAGAAAAGAATGGAAAATATAGAACAGGGTCTTAGGGAATTGAATGACAATGTGAAATGGGCAACCATATATTTTATAGGTGACCCAGAAAAAGAAGAGAATGGAAAGTGCACAAAAAGAATATTTGAGGAAACAATCAGCAAAAATTTACCATCCCTTAAGAAAAACCAAAAATATCAATATCCAAGAAGGACAAAACATCCTAAACAGAAAAAATCCAGAGTTGCTCTGAGACACTTACTATTAAGAATGTTAAATGTCAGAGTAAAGGAGGATTCTGAAAGCAGCAATAGAAAATTAACGAATCATATAGAAGAGAGCTCAGTAAGATTAACTGTCCATCCCTCATCAGAAACTATGGAGACAAGAAGGCAGTGGTATGATATATGTAATGTATTGAAAGAGAAAAACTGCTCCAAGAATTCTTTATCTGACAAAACTGTCATTGATAAATGAGGGCAATTTTAAAGTCTTTACAGACAAATAAAACTGAGATGGTTTCTTACCAAAAAACTGGATTTACAAGGGATACTAAAGCGAGTTTAGCAGCCAGAAAAGAAAGACAAGGGTGAAAGATTTGGAGAAGAGTGTAGAAAGGAGTATATAAGTAAGGATAACTAAAAGGGTGAAAAGACAGACAGTAAAATATGACCATGCAAATCATAAGGATAAAATGAACGAAGTAAGTAACACTTTCACAGTAATAGAATTGAATGTTAATGAGTTGAACTATCAAATCAAAAGACATAGACTGAAGTTTGGATAAAATTTATGAGCCATCTATATGCTGTATATAAGAGACACACCTTAGATGCAAGGACAAAGGCTAAGAATGACAAGCTGGAAAAAAATATTCCACTCAAAGAGTATCCAAAATGATCAGGAGTAGTGATACTAATATGTGACAAAAAATGAATTTTAAATGCAAAACTCTTATATATTAATAAAAGAGGAAATTCTCTAAGAAGAAATAATCATAAATATTTATTGACCTAACCTGGATGACCCAAGATACATGAGGCATATATTGGCAAAAGTGACTGGAGAAAAAGATGTTGCTACAATAATAGTTGGAAAATTCAATACACCACTCTCAGCTATGGATAGACTAACTAGACAGAGGATAAATAAGGAAACAGAGAGTTTGAATAATATGAAAACTGAACTAGACCTAACAGACATTAATAAAACCTTAAACCCACAGACAGCAGGATAAACATTCTTCTCAAAATCATTTATACTTTTACAGAATATACCACTGGTTGGGTCAAAAGACAGGTCTCAACAAATGTAAAAATAATGAAATTACACAATCACTTCCATTGATCATAATAGAAAGAAGCTGGAAATCAAGAACAGGCGGAAAATTGCAAAATTAACAAATATATTGAGATTAACAACACATTCTCAAAACATCAATGAGTCAAATAATAAATTGAATCTGAAATCTGTAAATATCTTTAGATGAATGAAAATAAGAATACAGCATCTAAAAACTTATGGGATATAGGGAAGGCAGAGCTGAGAGGAAAATTTATATCACTCCAAGCTTACATTAAATAAGAAAAAATAAATCTAAAATTGAATACCTAACTGAGTACCTTGGCGGAAGTAGAAAAAAGAAGAAAAAACTAATCCCATAAATGTTTACAATCATTCTTTCTTCTTGATAGATTACTCTCTTATTAATGTACAGTGTCCCTTTATATTTCTTACAATAGTTTAGCATTTGAAGTCTATTTTGCATCCTACTAGTATAACTACTCCTGCACATTTTTGGATATTGTTTGCATTAAAGAAAACATTTTCCAATGAATCACTTGCAACTTCCTTGCATTGTAGACAACATATAGATGGGTCATATTTCGTTATCTAATCTGCCAATCTGTGACTTTTATTGGAGAGTTTACTCCATTAACATTCTTTGTTATTACTGTCTAGGCAATACTTATGTTAGCCATTTTAAATTTAAGTTTATGCAGGTCATATGCTGCTTTTAATTCTCTTTTTATCTTTTTAATTGTTTTTAATAATAATCTTCCTTTCTACATTCTCCTCCAGCCATCTGTTTCCTGATTTTTCCTTTTAACCTGTGAACTCTATTTAGTATTTCTTGAAAGAACAATCATAAACAATTATGCACCTGTACAGGGTGCCCCTAAATACATGAGGCAAACATTGGAAAAACTAAGTGGAGAAATAGGTGTCTCCACAATCATCGTGGGGAACGTTAATAGCCCATTATCAGCTTTAGACAGAACAACTTGACAGAGGAGCAATAAATAGAGACCTTGACTAATACATTAGAGGACCTAAAACTAATAGATATATACAGAACATTAGACCCACATACAGCAGGATATGCATTACTCTTGAGCACACATGGATCATTCTCCAGGATTGACCACATGCTAGGTCAGAGAACAAGTCTCAATGAATTGAAAAAGATAGATATTATACAAAGTAATTTCTCTGATGAAAATGGAATAAAACTGGAAATTAATAAGGGGCAGAAAATCAGAATAGGCACAAAGATATGGAAGTTAAACAACACACTGTTAGACAATAAGTGGGTCAAGGAGGAAATTGCAAAAGAATTTAGCAACGACTTTGAAAATGAATGAAAATTAGAACACAATATATCAAAACCTATTTAATGCAGCCAAAGCAGGGATGAGAGGGAAATTTATATCCATAAATGCTTATATGAAAAAGAAGAAAGAGCTAAAATCAAAGACATACTATACACTAGAAGGACTAAAGAATAAATAACAAGCTAATCCCAAATCAAGCAGAAATCAGGAATAAGAGTTATTATAGCAGAACTAAATGAAATTGAGAATAAAAACCACTAAAACACTAGAAAATATTAACAACACCAAAGGCGGTTCTTTGAGAGATTAATAAAATTGGGAACTCCTTATGTAAGCTAAGCAGGAAAAAGAGAGAGAAGATGCAAATAAATAAAATAAAAAACAATACTGGGGATATCACCACTGATCACAGGAAAATAAAGAATATCATAAGACAATACTTTGAAAAATTGCATGCCAAAAAGATGGATAACTTAAATGAAATGGACAAATTTCTAGAAACATACAAGCAACATACACTGATGAAAGAAGAAATTGATGGACTCAGCAGACCAGTCACAAGAAATGAGATTGAATTAGTCATCAAAAATCTTCCAACCAAAAAATGTCCAGGACCAAATGCCTTCAGGGGTAAAATCTAAGAATCTTTCCAGAAAGAACTAACACCAATACTGCTTAAACTCTTCCAAAAATACAAGTGAAGGGAACATTGTCTAACTTATTCTATGATACCAACATCACACTAATACCAAAGCCACATAAAAATGGCACAAGAAAAGAAAACTGCAGGCCAATCTCTCTAATGAACTTGGATGCTAAAATCCTCAACAAATAATTGCTAATATCATTCCACAACACATCAAATTAATCATACATCATTATCAGTTTTACTTCCCTGATATCCAAGGATGGTGATGGTTCAACATAAGAAAATCAATCAATGTAATGCAACATATTAATAAATTGAAAGAAAAAATCACATGATCTTCTCTATATATGCAGAAAAAGCATTTGACAAAATACAGCATCCTTCCTTGATTAAAAACACTTCAGAAAATAGGCATAAAAATAAACTTCTTCAACATCATAAAGGGTATATATAAAAAAAAACCACAGTTAACATCATATTCAATGTGAGATGCTAAAGGCTTTACCTCTATGATCTGGAGCAAGACAAGGATGCCCACTGCACAACTCTTAGTTAATATTTTGTTAGAACTACTTGCCTAAGCAATTATGCAAGAAAAAGAACTAAAAGCCATCCAAATTTGAAAGGAAGGAGTAAAAATTCACTATTTGCAGAAGACATGTTCCTATATGTAGAAAGCCCAGAAAAATCTACAGCAAGGTTTCTAGAGCTGATAAACTAGTTCATTGAAGTGGCAAGCTAAAAGATCAACATGCAATAATGGTAGCATTTCTGCAAACTAAAAATGTGCAATCTGAGGAGGAAATCAAGAAAAAATTTCCATTTACAATAGCAACTAAAAGAATCAATTATCTAGGAATAAACTTAACTAAAGATGTAAAGGACTTGTATTCAGACTACTTCACAACATTGTTAAAGGAAATAAAAGAAGACCTAAATAAATGCAAGAAATTCCATATTCATGGATTGAAGTTTAAATATCATTAAGACATTTATCTTGTTCAAATTGATTTACAGAATTAATGCAATCCCAAAAAAATTACAGTAGCACATTTTACTGAATTGGAGAAATCAATTATGAAAATTATCTAGAAGACTGAGGGGTCCCAAATTGCCAAAAGCTTTGAAATTGAAAAACAAAATCGGAGGAATCATGCTTCCAGGCTTTAAAACATACTATAAAACTACAGTGGTCAAAACTGCATGGTATTAGCACAATGATAGACATAGTGAACGATGGAACTAAACTGAGAGTTCTGATATAGATCCTCAGATATACAGTCAAATGATATTTGACAAGACCACCAATCCACCCAATGGGCAGACAATGACCTCTTCAACAAATGGTGCTGGGAGAACTGGATATCGGTTTCCAAAGGAAAAAGAAAGGATTACTATCTCATTCCATATACAAAAATTAACAAAAATGAATCAAAGACCTAAATATAAGAGCCAAGACCATAAAACCAGAAAATAATGTAGGGACACATCTATGAGATCTTGTAGTAGGAAATAATTTCAAAAACTTTACATTCAAAGCAAGAGGAGCAAAAGAAAAAAATAGATAACTGGGACTGACTCAAATTTTAAAACTTTTGGCTTCAAAGGAATTTGTCAAGAAATTGAAAAGCAGCCTACTCAATGGGAAAAAATATTTAGGAATCACTTATCTGATAATGGTCTAATATCCACATAAATAAAGAAATCCTACATCTCAAAAAATAAAGACAAATCATTTTAAAATGGGCAAGATATTTGAATAGATATTTTTCTAAAGAAGAAAACACATGAATAGAGGTTCAACATCACTAGCTATTAAGGAAATGCAAATCAGAACTACAATCAGATATCATTTTATACCTATTAGACTGATGGCTATTTTTAAAAAAGGTAACTATAAGTGTTGGATATGATGTGGAGGATTTGAGACCCTCATCCACTGCTGGTGGGAATGTAGAATGGTGTAGTCATTGTGGAAGATGGTTTAGCAGATCCTCAGGAACTAACTATAGAATTGCCATATTATCCAGGAATCTCACTGCTGGGTATATATGTAGAATAATTTAAAACAGCGACACGAACATATATATGTACACAAATGTTCATAGCAATATTATTCACTATTGGCAAAAGTTAGAAGCAATCTAAGTATCCATCAACAGATGAATGGATAAGCAAAATGTGTTATCTACATACAATGGAATATTACTCAGCTGAAATAAAGAATGATGTATTGACACACATGACAACATGGTTGAATCTTGAAGGCTTTATGTTGAGTGAAATAAGCCAGTTGCTAAAGGACACATATTACATGAGCTCACTGATTAGACCTAAGTTTTTTTCAGCAGATTCACAGAAATAAAATCTAGAAGACATGTTATCAGGAGACAGAAAGGGAGTAGAGTGTGGTAAGCCAATTCTCAATATAGGAAAACACATGGTAAGTTGGAAGGATGTGTCTTATCAATGGAGAGGGTAGATGTTGGTGTATAGAAGTGAGTGGGGTCAATGGTGGTGGAACGTGAGGTTAAGCAGTGTGGGCGGGGGTAGGGTGAGGATTGAGATGGAATATACATGGAACTGAGTGGAGGACCAGAGGAAGAAACAGGTAAATTGTGTGGATTTGTAGGTCTGTGGTTGAAACCTACAATGGTGGGAATGTTGATTTTATTTTTTTGGCAAATATGGCAGTATAGATTCACTGCTTCATGGGGTCGGTAGTGAAATATGTGGAAAAGTTATACTTGGGACATGTTTCTATGGAATATGAAAGTATTCATCATGGCATATGGTTTTATCTCAGTGGGTGGATCCCCACACTCTATTTGAGAAAATTTTGAATTCCCATCCTGGGGAGTCCTGTTACTTTCTCAAATGAAGGGGCAAGAGCCTCTTGAGTACATAGGCATTGCCTAATAAAAGAAAACAGACCAGTATGTCAAGCCCTCAATATTATTGCATGTAACTATGAACCTTATTCCTCAAAAATTGAAACTTACTGGTTGCCATAGCATCCAAGGGAAGGGGGAGAGAAGAAAGGGTGGAACATAGGACATTGTGTAGGTGTTGTAATTGTTTTGAATGACCTTGCCTTGATGGATATAAGACATAATAAAGTTTATCAAAACCTTTAAAAATGTACAGTACAAAAGGGAAACCATAATATAAACCATTGATCATGGTTAGTAGCAATGCTTCAATATTTGTTCATCAATTATTACAAATGTACCAAAGTCATGTATGAAGTTATAGCTGGAGGAGGTTGTGGTAGTAGGGGTGGTGTATATGGGAATCCCCTGTATTTTCTATGTGACTTTTCAGTAACCTAAAGCTTTTGGGGATATTAAGTGAAAATATATATATATATATATAAGAAACTGGGAGAGCATACAGAAAAATTGTCAATATACATGAAAGATAACAGATACTATGGTGATGAAAGGCACAATGCAAAAAATAAATTTTTATGATTTATTTATTCATTTATTTTTTAACAAATCAATTTTATTGATACATATTAATAAACATACAATTCATTCAAAGTGTACGATAAATGGTATTTGCTATAATCACATAGCTGTTCATTTGTCACCTCAATCATTATTAGAGCATTTTCATTACTTCAATAAAAATAATAAACAAAAAAAGACAAACAAACAAGAAAATTCCTCACCTCTAAATCTCTCTAGGCTTCCCTCAGTGTACATAGCTGCTGTTTCTGACTATTCTATCCAAAGAGTTGAATCAGTGGCTTTTAGTATAATCACAATGCCGTACATTCATTATCCTAAAAATTTTAGAACAGTTTCATTACACTGAAAATAAAGACTCCATACCCCTCAGCAATACCTCCTCAGACCTACATAACCACTAATCTGATTCTTTTTTTCAAAATCTCATTCTTATAAATTGAATTATATTTACAATTTATGTAAATGGAATCATACAATATGTAGTACTCTGTGTCTGGTTTTCTTCACTTAGTATAATGTTATATTTTTGTCTGATATTAATATTTTTTACTATTAACTTACATTTGTTCAGCTTCAAAGAACAATGGTCTTATATATGCAATTCTACCCATATTCATATTTCACATAATATATTTATATTTCACATAATATATTTGGTTTATAATAGGGCAATCATACAGTATTTGCCCTTTTGTGCCTGGCTTGCTTCACTAAACATAATGTCTTCCAGGTTCATCCATGTTGTCTTATGTTTCATGACTTCATTTCTTCTTAACACTGCATAATATTCCATTGTGTGTATACTCCACAATATGTTTATCCATTCATCAGTTGATAGACACTTGGGTTGTTTCCAAATTTTGGCTATCACGAATAATGTTGCTATGAACATCAGTGCGCATATATCTATTTGTGTCACTGCTCTCAGTTCTTCTGGTTATATACCTAGCAATGGAATTGCCCAGTCACATGGCAAGTCTATATATTCAACTTCTTTAGGCACTACCAAACAGTCTTCCACAGTGGCTGTAACATTCTACATTCCCATCAACACTGAATAAGAGTTTCCATCTCTCCACATCCTCTCCAACATTTAGTTTCCTAACTTTTTAATGATGGCCAGTCTAATAGCTGTGAAATTATACCTCATTGTAGCTTTGATTTGCATTTCTCTAATCATTAGTGATGTTGAACATTTTTTCATGTGTTTGTTCATCATTTGCATTTCTTCTTTGGACAGTCACCTTTTCAAGACTTTTACCCATTTTTGAATCAGATACTTTGTCTTTTTGATGTTTAAACACTTATCAGATATGTGATTTCTAAATATTTTCTACCATTGAGTTGGCTGCCTTTTCACCCTTATGACAATGTCTTCTGAGGTGCAAAAGTGTCTAATTTTGAGGAGGTTCCATTTATCTATTTTTTCTCTTTTGTTGTTTGTGCCAGCCGTGAACTGTCAGGTGAATGGCTCATCTCTTTTCTCAGGGCCTTCTCTCCTTCCTCATGACCAAGCTCCTCTGTGTGTTTACTTCCTGGGACTCCAGCTCAAAAATTCCAAGCTTCCTTCTCTGCAGTGCAGTTTCTCTGTGAGTCCCCACCCACCAAGGGAGCAGGGACTCAATGTTCTACTGACATGGCCCACTCAAAGCCTTAATCATTATTTAATCAAGTAAAAGTAAAACCTCTTAATCCAATACACTCTAATACACCCAGAAGAAAAGACCAGTTTACAAATATAGACCAATATTTCTTTTTGGAATTCATCAATAATATCAAACTGCTATAGTGTTCATGTGCTCAGGGGATGTTGTTTCAGTAGGTGGAGACTCACAGTGTAACCAATGGATTATTGAATTACAATTTTGAGGATTCCTGCTACATTCTGTCATAGAGAGGCAAGTATCTCTAGAGCAAATGAGTGGTGCCTAGCAAAGGAGAATAGACCAACACAGCAGGCCCTTGATATTGATGCTTGTACTTATAAACCTTGTCCTTGAAAAATTGAAACTTTGCCTAATAATATATATTGCCTAATAGTTACCTCCAGAAAGTCTACTTGTTGCACAAATGTGGCCTTTTTTAAATGAAACTCAGCATATAAATTCGTAACTTTCTCCTGATGTGGGATGTGGGACATGACTCCTGGGGATGAGCCTCCCTGGCACTGAGGGATTATTACCAAGCACCAAGTACTGATGCATTTGGAACTCCTGGAAACTCTAGAGACATCTGGACACTATAGGAAGGGCAGATAACCACAGGAAATCAGCACCCCATTGGTAGGCTTTCCCTTGGATTATATGATAACCTACCTCCAAAATGTATCAACATTAGACTCATTTATAATTTCTCACACATGGTTCTTCTACCCCATTTATTTTAACCAATAAGCAAACAGAAGGAAAATAATAACAAGTATTAGAGCAGAAATAAATAAAATTGAGAACATAAAATACAATAGAGAGAAACAACACAACCAAAACTTGGTTCTTCAAGAATATCAATAATACCAACAAATCCTTAGTTAGATAAAGAAAAATAGAAGATGAAAATATAGAATATCATAAATGAGACAGGGGATATTACCACTGTCCATGCAGAAACAAAAGAGATCATAAGAGAATATTGTGAAAAACTATATGCCCACAAAGTAGACAACATAGACTAAGCGGACAAATTCCTAGAAACACATGAGCATCCAAAAATGACCCAAGAAGAAATAGAAGACATCAACAAACAAATCACAACTAAAGAGATTGAAAAGTCATTATAACCTCCCAAAAATTAAAAGCCCAGGATCAGATGGCTTCACAAGTCAATACAGCCAATCATTCAAAGAAGATGTAAAACTTGCTCACTCTTACAAAAAACTGAACAGGAGGAAATGGCACCAAACTCCTTTTACATAGCATACCAAAGCAAGATAAAAATATGATAAAAAAAGAAAATTATGGACCAATTTCTTTATTGTATATAGATGCAAAAATCCTCAACAAAATATTTGCTAAATGAATCCAAATGCACGTTGAAAGAATTATGCACCATAATCAAGTAGGGTTTGTATTGGTTATCCAAAGTAGTGTTAATGCAAAATACCAGAAATCTGTTGGCTTCTATAAAGGGTATTTATTTGGGGTAGGAGCTTACAATTACCAGGCCATAAAGCATAAATTACTTCCCTCACCAATTTGTTGCCATGTGTTGTAGCAAGATGGCTGCCAATGTCTGCCAAGAGTTCAGGCTTCCTGGGTTCCTCTTTTCCTGGGTCTTGTTTCTATCTGGGCTCAGCTGCTCTGCCTCTCAGTATGCTTAATTCCTGGGCTCCAGCTAAAAACTTCCAAATCTATCCTTTGCCATGTCTCTTCTCTGTAAGTCCCCACCCACCAAGGGGCAAAGACTCATTGCCCTACTGATATAAACAATTGAAGCCCTAATCATAATTTAATCAATTATAAGTGATACCTCAGACAGACTAGTTTACAAACATAATCCAATATTTCATTTTGGAATTCATCAATAATATCAAACTCCACGTTCTGAATTCCAAAAAGACATTACAATATTCAAAGACACCTTACATCAGTAACAATGCTGAGTACAAAATCATATCACAGTCAGTTTAAAGAAATGCAGTTTTTATTGGGGCAAAGTCTGGCTGTCTGTTGACTTCTGAAACTTACAATTTTTCTGCTTCCAATATACAAATGGACAGACAAAAGATAAACATTTTCATTATCATTAGGAGAATTCAGGAGGGATGCATGAGTCATGTTTCCTCTACAGTTCAGTAAACTTGCAGGGCGTCATCCATTCGATTTCAAAGTCTGGGACTCATTCAGAAGATGATGGTTTCTTCTCCCTGGGGCTTCATGGGGACCCACCCTTTCCACAGGCTTGCCTAATGGCCATTTTCTTGTTTCCACCTGCATCAAACATCTGGTTTTTGACTAAGCTCCAGATCTCACCTTCCAAGAGCATTGGGGTGATTTTCAGACTTTACCCAATCTTTGAATTATAGTCTTAACCCCCTTAGTACAGTGAGGGGATGATAACACCCTCCCCAACCTTTGGCATGCAGGCTCAACCCTCTCAGAGCAATGAGTTGACAACCTGACCTGCCTTAATCCATGGGGGACAGTTCCACCTCTCTCAGACCTATGGGGTGGTGATCTTAATGTCCATAATCCTTGGGGAATGTGCTTCACCCTCTCTGTACCCTGGGACAGCAAAACTCTCCCTAAATATCAGGTAGGAACATCCACTGTCTTCAACTGCCAGGGCAAACACACTCTCTCTGTACACATGTTTGGGGTTCCTCTCTTGGCCCAAGGAATGTCTTAATTCCAGATCTCAGCTTCCCTGCATTGCTCTTAAAGCTATTTCTCCTACAAACTTTCATTTCCATGTCCCTTTTAGTCCAAGCTGAAATGGTTTTGTTCCTACAGCTCTCTCAAAAAGCTTGTGGTTTAGCATGCAAGAAGCAGGGGCCCAAGCCAACAGACAGCAAGATGTTCCACAAGTTTTACTGAGATAACTGCATTTTCAAACCAGATTTACAATTTCCAACTATAGTTAATTCCTGAAATGGGGCACTATATTCTGGGAGCTTGATTTCTAGAGAATTGATATTTCCAGAAGCAAGTTCTATTTTCTTTGGGCCCAAAATTTCAGTCTTCAGCTTATCTCTCTCATTTATCATTTTGCTATAAGCTGCAAGGAGAAGTCAAACTGCATTTTCTGAGCTTATTTTGGAAAGTTCATCAGCTAAATGCCCAAGTTCACCATTTTAAAATTCTGCCTTCCATAAAACATCAGGAGTCAATCTTGTTAAATTCTCTGTGACTTTAAAACACAGATTAACTTTCCTCTAGCTTCCAATAATAGTTTCATCATTTACTTCTAAGTCCTCATAAAAAGTCTCTTTTGAGTCCATATGACTATCAACAGTCTCTTCAAAACGCTGTAGGTCTTTGATAACAAGCATCTCACAATTCCTCCAAAAATACTCTTTACCAATTTATAAAACCATTTCAGCATTTTGATAATTGCAAAAGCATGACCCCACACTCTGGTACGAAATTTTGTATTAGTCCAAAGGGATTCTGATGCAAAATACTGGAAATCTTTTGGCTTCTATAAAGGGTATTTATTTGGGGTAGAAGCTTACAGTTACCAGGCCATAAAGCTTAAGTTACTTTCCTCAACAAAGTCTGTTGCCATGTGTTTGAGCAAGATTGTTGCTGATGTCTGCCAGGATTTCAGGCTTCTTGGGTTCCTCTCTTCCCAGGACTTGTTTTTTTCTGGGCTCAGCTGCCCTGCTTTCTCCACAAGGCCAGATGTAGACTATCAGGTGACCGGTTCTGTCTCTCTCTCCAGGGCTCGATTCACTCTGGGCTCAGCTACTCTGCTCCTCTGTGTGCTTACTTCTTGGGCTACAGCTGAAAACTCCAACCTCCCTTCTCTGCAGTGCAGGGGTGGGGGCTCAACATCCTACTGACATGGCCTAATCAAAGCCTTAATCATTATTTAATCAAGTAAAAGCAAAACCTCTGCATCCAATACACTCTGATATGCCCAGAGAAAACACCAGTGTACAAACATAATTCAATAATTTTTTTTGGAATTCATCGATAATATCAAACTGCTACAGGGTTTTATCCCACTTATGCAAGGGTCTTTCAATGAAGGAAAATCAATTAGTTTATATGCAATAGACCACATTATTAAGATGAAGAAGAAAAATCACATGAACATCTCAATTTACCCAGAAAAGGCATTTAATAAAATACAGCATCCTTTCTTGATAATAACACTCCAAAAGATTGGAATATAAGGAAACCTTATCAATACAGTAAACTGCGTACAGGAAAAACCCACAGCTAACATTATGTAATGGTGAAAAACTGAAAGCTTTCCCGTTGAGATTAGGAACAAAAAAAGGATGTTCACTATCTCCACTGTTATGCCATATTGTGCTAGACATTCTAGCTACTGCAATAAGGCAAGACAAACAAATAATGAGCACCCAAAAAGGAAAGGAAGAAGCAAAACCTCCATTATTCATTGATGATAGTCCTATATCTATAAAATCCCAAGAAATCCATAACAAATCTACTATAACTAAGTGATGAGTTCAAGATGTATCCAAGATGGCAGGATACAAGGATTCTATTTTTTTAGATGGCAGACTGTCTAGTAGATGTGAAATGATATCTCATTGTAGTTTGTAGTTTTGATTTGAATTTCCCTAATAGCTAGTGATTTTGAGCATCTTTTCATGTGTTTTTTATATATTGATTTTTATATGGTATTGTAAGGGGAATTGTTTTCTTGATTTTCTTTTCAAAGTGTTCTCACTGGTGGATATAAGTGATACTTGCATGTGAATATTGTACCCTACAAATTTGTTGAATTATTTTATCAGCTCTATACACTTCTTATTTATTCTTTGGAATAATTTTTTATTATAGACAGTTTTATTTTTCCCTTTCCAATTTTAACATATTTTATTTCTTTTTTCCCTTCCTGATTGCTCTGGCAAGAACTTTCAGTACAATGCTGAAAATAGTCATGGTGAAAGCAGACATTCTTTTTGCATTAATGAGATTAGAGAGAAAGCTTTCAGTGTTTCAAAACTGGGTATGACTTTAACTATTAATTTTTCAAAAATCTACTTTATTCACAAGTAGGTTGAAGGTAAAAGCATGGAAAAATTATTACATGAATATAATAATCAAAAAAATGTAAGAGTGGATATACTATTATCAGAAAAAATGGACTTTAATAAAAATCTGCCAAAAGGGAGAAGGTCACCATATATTGAAATATGTGAGGAATTTAAAAATGTATGTCAATTAAAAATACACATGCACCTTAAAAATGAGCACTAAGGTATATGAAGCAAATATTTACAAGTGTGAATGGAGAAATAGATGATGCTATACTAATGGTAAGAGACTTCAGTGTGCCATTTTCAATAATGATTGGGACAATGCTGTAGAAAAATGCTGTAGGAGAAGGCATGGGAAAGATCAATGAAGGACTCATATACAAGTAGTAGTAACAAATAATTTTATTGATTACAGGCCATTAAAATAGGGTATATACCAAAGATATCAAAACAAAAACAAATAATGAACTTTTAAATATCTGATTATATTTTTATGCTATTTTGAGGCTTATTCTTCCAGCTCCTTTTTTAACAGGCTTACTTATGTGGTTCCAGTGTCATTATTGACTCTCTAGTGGTGGCAAAGTACAAGAAACAAGAACCTGTGGTATAATTAAAACGAATTCCTCTTAATGGTGTTTTGGAGTAATATGGAATACCCAGGTTTGATTTACTTCAAGTCCCTAGATTTCTTTGGAAAGCAAATGCAATAATTACAAATGGAAGCAAAAGACATTTGAGATCAAATTTTATGTAACTAGTACAAGACTTTAAATAGTTAAATAAAATATAAAACTGAATTTTTAGCTTCTTTGAACTGATCTTTTTAAAAATTTAGGCACTCTGCTAACTTTTTGCTATTATTAAAAGTTACAAATTATTTCATGTTTCTTAGAGTTGGCCTATACTTCACATGCAAATGACATTCTTGATATATTTTAAGCATATAACATTCTTGATATACATGTGTCAGAACCTGTGCAGTGAGGTTTATTTCCCTCTGGTGTGAAAACATTGCTGTGATCTAATAAAAGGACTTTTTCATAAGATGTGCCTTGTGGAAATTGAGAACTGGTGAAGAAAGAAATTGAAACAGTCCAGCCTCATTGTCATCATATATCAGTTATCCTTGGGCTCTGTGTGTTTCAATGGATACTTAATTTAAATCACTTGAAAGTATAATTTGACTTTCTAGATGATCTAACTGAATTACTAACAATTTTTTTCCTTCTTATGGGATACATAAGATTATTCTCATATGATTGCCTATTCCAGTTCCAGTCATGAAGGCAATTTGCATTCACAGGATAGAGACATTCCTCCTTCCCTCCCCCTGGCCTAATTTTAACACTAAACAGAGAGGCTTCATGGTATTGAGGGAAAACACTAATGAAGGCCTAGTGCTGGAATGATGAAGTAAGGTTTTGGAATCCGGCAAAACTTTTTTATGAAGTTTTTGAGCAATAATCATGGGACTCATTAAGCCAGCTAAACAACTAATAGCTGCCATAGGGCTCATCCTCAGATTTGTGCCTCCTGAGTATCCCTGTGAATAAATCATCATGAGGCTAATAGTAATACCCATCAATCAAACATCTCATGAAAGTAAGGATCCCTTGGGAAGCTGGGAATCCAAGAAGTTAGTGTAATTCTGGAACTGAAGGAATCAGAGGTCCCAAAGCATTTGTAAGAAGGATGTTTCAAGAAAGAAGGAAAATTAGCCAGAATATATAGGAGTAATTGTAAGGCCAGAGGTCAAACTTGGCTCATTGCTTGAACCAGCAGAACTTTTAATAGTTGAATTAAATACTTCTTTTTACCTGATGTCAGTCAATTATTTTTAAAAAAACATGTTAATATAACAAAGAGAGGGAAAAAAGACAACTTTCCTTTGAAAAGATAACAGTTCCCTACAGAATTATTCCTATGAACAATCTCTGTTGTTTACATTGTTCTTTAACTGAACATAATATATATAATTCTTGAAGCATAAAATTTCTTCTATAACTCTGCCTTGAGTCTTCTCTTCTTAACCTTATGCCCATTCTTTAGTACACGTTTGTAGTAACAAGAATCTCCTTAATACACATAAATTTTATTGATTACATAAATATCAAGATTTTTCATATAATTGCCATCCACTTGCCCATAAAAAATAACAAAAAGAAAAAATATTATATGCCAATAAATCTGCATCCTTGGTACTTTTAAAACTTTTACACCAAACATATTGATATACCACAATTCTGTTTCATAGTAGAGAAACAAAAAAGACTTTAATGTGTTGAAAGATTATAGGTTAGAACTTGCAAAACATGTAAGAACAAATTATTTTTGCATAAAAGAAGAATAAATTGCAACAGTTAGTGAAGGAATAAAGGTAATTTATCCATAACATAAGAAGCCAGACTTGAGGATCAGAGATTTGATTAAAATCTCCCAGACATAATGTGATCACTGATTCCCCAGGAAGGTTGACTCAACGAAACTAATCATTGCTATGTTTTCTATGTGTTCAAAGTGTAAACCTCAAGGAAGAATTATCAGCTCTGGAGCAGTAAGAAATTCTAAATGAATATATTTCTTTGAGATGTTCAGGAATTCTACTATTTTTTTCATCATAGAGCTTTTCTAAACCTTTGTTTTTGGAACTTCCCCTCATTTGAATTTCCATTAGCCATTCACTCATAGTTTATTCTGGTGGAACTGTCCTTGTGTTAGATCATCTGGTATACTCCATTTGGTGTGACAGAACTTTTGCCTTTTTCAAAAAATGTTTTAAAGTGACATTGTAGAAATTTAAAGTGGTCACACAGGCATATCAAATACACTCAGGGATATAGCCCAAAATCGTAAAAATACTTTAAATTTGTTAACTACAATGGTATTCAGATATAATTATCTAAATGGGACTATATAAATAGAATGCCTCCCCGTGTGCTACCATCAGGTATATGTAATTTAGTATTGAATATACATTTATTCATATATACACACCTTCACAAATATACACAGCATCACCTATAGAAATAGGCAAAAAGATAAGATAGATGATAGATAGGTAGGTAGGTAGGTAGATAGATAGATAACCTCAAAGGAAGGAAAGAAGGAAGAAAGGAAGGAAGGAAGGAAGGAAGGAAGGAAGGAAGGAAGGAAGGGAGGAGGAAAAAAATTAAATAAAATTAGATTTGCCAAAACAGCTTTGCAAAACAAGAAAAACATTTGGAGGAATAACACATGATTCAAGACTTATAAAATTGCAGTCATCCAGACAGTGTGATATCGGTTTAGAAAGAGACAAACAGATCAATGAACTACAACAAAAAAAATCCAGAAATTAACCCACAGATAGTAAATAAACACATATAAATATTTTCAACACCATTAGTCATGAGGGAAATGCACATTAATACCACAATGAGGTACCTCTATGCTTTATTAGAATGATTAAATTTAAAAAGTCAGAGCATACCAAATATTAGCAAGGGTATTGAAGATCCAAACTGCTCACATGCAAATGGTAGGAATGTGAATGATTATAAATATTTTGGAAATCACTATAGTAGTTTCTTAAAATTTTAAATATATACATACTAGATGTCCTAACCATTCCTCACCTAGGTATTTAACTAAGATAAATGAAAGTTTGTATCTATGTAAATACTTGTACATAAACCTTCATAGTAACTTTATTGGTAATATCCCCAAACTGGAAAAAACCCTCAAACTGCTCACCAACCTGATTCTAGCAACACTACATAACCAAATGATAGTTGATGGTCTCTGTAGGTTCTCCACCCCAGGCCATCTGCTACCTCCCACCTGCCATCTGGATGGGCCCTATTCTGTGAATTGACTACCTATGGAATTGTGACCAATTAGTGTGAAATAAATGTTCAGCAGGTATTAGATACTATATTTGAACAAATAAATATGAATCCTTCTGCAAAAACCAAAAACCAAAAAAAGAAAACCCAGAAAAAAAACACAATTAACCCTGTTACTCTGGGTTTGCCTTCTCTTCAAAGTAAGGGAGACATTCCCCTTTATTTACATCTCACTCTACCTCTTCTTTTAGGCCCTTGCCCAAGAATCTCATTCAATGTACAAGTCTTCCTTTATTCTTGCAGACAAATATTCAGAGGAAAGGAACATTGTAAGTGTCAGCAGGCCACAATCAATAGGATATACATTCATCTTTTTAAGATAGGAAATATCTAATGAATAATTTCCTGAACTGAAGCATATAAAATATTTTTATTAACTATGTCATTAAATATTTCAATTGCAGAATGTATTAAAAAATACTTGTTGAAACATAAAATCCCAGAATTAAGGTGTGCTGTAAATAAGAACATAGAACAGAAAATATCTTCTAACAATCTTGCATTTCTTTCATAAATTGACAGGAAAGCACAATCAAACAATTTGTCTAGTGTTGTTCATTCATTTCTTGTTTCTATAATCATTTTTCAAAAATTTTTCAGAAACTATGTGCCATTTATAATTATATACAAAAGAAGATGAACAAAAATACTGATCTCAAGATATCACTGACCACATGAATTAGGAAAAAACATATAATTGTGATGCTTGATATTAAAGGGATTTTTCAGAGTAATTATGGTAACTTGAAAATGGCATAAATGATACTGCCTATTGCTGAGGGATGCCAAATATGAAATGGTTCTCCTTATTGGAAAATTGTATATAGGAGCATATTTATTGTTTCTTCTTAGTGCAAGTTTTACCCTGGTATGTGTGGTGCTGAGCAAAATGGAAACAAGATCATTAATTCATGTTTTGAGCACTCAAGAGGGAGAAGAGTTTCAAGTGTTAATGAAAATCATGATAAGGTTAAAAATCAAAATGTTGTAATAGATACAAATGCATTGTGTTGTATTCTCCGGATTGTTCAATGGTCTTAATATAAAAATAAGATGGTATTTATTTGGTTGGTACAAGGTGAAAATTTGGAGGAAGACGGAAGGGATAGAAGATTTGAAAGAGTAATGAAACCATCTGCAGTGGGAATGAAGTGAAGTCATCTTGACTGATAAATTATTAGGCAAAAGAGTAGATTTGTAGAAGGGGCTCTGGTAGGATTGAGTTGTTGGTGAATAGAATTGAGAGAATAACAGATGGCTGTATAAGGAATTATAGTAAAAGAGGCTAATGCTGTTTTGGGAGATGAGGAAATATCTGGGAAAGGGTTTGTAAGACAATCAAAAAAATATTTGTGACTTCTGCATCATGTTGATTTTTCCTTCTGTATTTGTTATCAGAAAACATAACCATTAATCTATAACTTATGGTAGTAATCAGATTCTCCACTTATGATTTTTCTGAAATTTTATTATTTCTGATTTATATCACCTTATTTTGACTTATTAATATTATAAACCCTGTAATCGCCTCCCCCTTGGTGACAACTTGCCACCTGAAACTTACATGAACTAAACTTTGCATTTTACTTTGTGTTAATCCATTTACTTTAATGCAAATAACCAGATTTCACCCAAATTTTTGACAATGGACTGTGGATGAAGGGGAGTTTTTGGATACTATTTCCTCAATTAGTTTCCTATGATGACTACATTCTCTTGCAATCTGTTATTCTTTTATTGCTCTGTGGTATGTAATTCTTCCCTCCTGATTTCTGCCCACAACTCTGTCATTTATCTACACCCATGAATAATTCTCCATTATTATAGATGGAGATGGGCAATGAATTTTTCTTTATCCTCACTCTTACTAATAACTTATTTCAATTCAAAGTTCATCCTACTCCTCTACCTTACGAGCCACTCTTTTGAATTGTTAATTCATATTAATTATAGATAGGTTCCATTTCAGAAAAATCATAAGTGGAGAATCTGATTACTATCATAAGTTATAGATTAATGGTTATGTTTTCTGTTGACAAATACAGAAGTAAACATCAACATGATGCAGAAGCCACAAATTTTTTTTTGATAGTCTTACAAACTCTTTCCCAGATATTTTGATTGGCAGTCCAGTGAGAAGTTGGAGAACAGAAAGTTATTATAAATGTAGAACTTGATGTGTGTGACTGAATATTCTTATCTTCCCTACAGAGGAAAAGCATATGATCGGCTATGTTGTAGGCACTTGAAAATGCAATCCACAAAATCTGAGCTCCAGTTGATTTACCACACCAGCCAGAGCATTTAATCAAGTGAACACAGAACAAAGAAGTGATAGTCAACAAAGGAAAAAAGTTTGACTTGTGATTTTAGAGACCGAAATTTATTCCACCATTTGGAAGGAAAACTGAATAAAGGAAATCTGACAATATATACATAAACTTCAGATTGAAGGGATAATTATTCAATTAGTTAAAAAATTTCTAGTAGTTCTGATTAAAAAGCATGATTGTGAAAATAAATTAGTTAAAATTAAAGTTAGCTATCACTTGCATTAATACTGTGTGCAGAGCAATCTAGTTGACTCAATAATAAAAAGTAAATATTCATTAGCTAAAATTTGTATTTTGATTTGGATGAAATATCATTCTTTCTGGAATGAAACTTAATATTGCATGTATAGGCAGAGTAACATAAATATAAGATCTAATTGGCAAACATCTAAGAAGCAGGGAATTAGATGGTTCTTTATAACAAACACACAAGCACACACAAAACTTTGTGACCTTGTGAACAAGAGTTTTGACATTATTGGAGACCACATTTGAATATTTTTCTACTCTAGATCTATTGGGAAGATAGAAAGGAGAACTCTAATGGTCATCTTTGATTTGTTCTTCTGGAATTGTCCTACTCAGCAAAGCAGCAATGATTCCTGCTTCTGTTCTTCCTCTGTATGTTGTTGGTCACCATATCAGAGATCTTGCTCATCATCTTAGCCATCTTAACCATCTTAGCAATTGGCTCACCTACATTACCCCATGCATTTCTTACATAGAATCTTGGTCTTTGTGGACATCTGTTATACTTCCTACACAGTCCCTCAGATGTGCATGAACTCCTCGACAGATACCAAGACCATTTCTTTTTCAGGTTGCATCCCCCAGCTCTTCTTCATTTCTTTTGTGAATATGGACAGACTACATCTCTGAATGATGGCCTATGGTAAATACACAATTATCCACCACCCATCACATTACACATCTATAATGCATCCTCTCTGTGTCTGTCTAGTGGCTGAACTCTGGATTGTGATATATCTTCATGCCCTCCTACATACTGTCATAATGCCATGTCTCTCTTTTTGTGCTTCCAATATTTTCCATCATTTATTCTGTGATCTCAACCCAAAGCTGCAGCTCTCCTGCTCTGATTTCTTCCTTCAGCATGATGACCTATACTGTAGAAGATCTCTTGGTTCTTACAACTTTTATCTGCAGTCTCAAATCTTATGTGCTTTTCTTCTTCACCATTCTCAAGATCACTTCTACTCCAGAAACAGAGAGCCTTTTCCAACTGTAGCAGCCTCCTGTCAGTGGCAGTATCATACTATGGCACAGCCAATGCTGTCTACTTTAGCCTTTCCTCTTTACACCCCTGAGAATGATGTCTTTTGAAATTTCATGTATAATGTGGTTATTCAGATGCTCAATGCTTTTCTCTACAGACTATAGGGGTATGATGAGAAGACTATATAAAATGCTTTTCAAATGCACAGTTTACATGTGCAGTTAAGACCACAATAAGTGATTTTAACAATAGTAGCTTGGTAATAGAAAAAGTATATCCCTAGGGGACAATACTAACAGCAATATGTCAACAAATGATTTGTTAAAATTTCCTTTATGCTGGAAAATGTTGTATACATTTTGTTGTTTGATCATATTTGATCTTTTGAATACATTCATGAGATAAAATTATTAGATGCATTTTTTATATATGGAAAATAAATCTTAAGTAAGTTATATAACATGAATATGGCCTATTGGCCTATAGCTTTTACTTACAGTAATGTTTCCAACATAAGTATGAATGTTTCGTGGTTATGAGGTGGAATTCTTTTCCATAAATTCCTGAAATGTTATACATTAACATAAATATCCCTAATGTTATACTTATGAAATCAGATTTTGAATTAAAGAAACATGGATTTAAATGTTAGCTACAAAACGTGGTGTAATATTGATATCTTCTAATTTTAAAATTTAATTTTCCTAAAAATATTTCAATAATTTATTCAAGGTTTAAGGAATGTTTGCATTCTTCCAATTCTTTTACACTTTAAACATAGACAGTGCTTTAATTTTCTTTTCTCAAGAGCATTCCTTGGTTCATCCTTATTATCTATAAAAGAGAGTGACATATACCCCTTAGAATCTTTCTTTTAAACATCTTCACAGTGATGGTTCCTGCCAATATCCCATTATTGAGATGGTCTGAATATATACTATATTTGATAATAGATCACATTCTTAGCATATTTTTCAGATACAGAAGGATGTTGTCTTTCAATTTTGTTAAATAAATTATTTCTGACCAAAGGAAAACATTAACTTTGAGAGAAACATTAGCCACAAAATCCAGTTTTGCTCAATCTATTGATCTGACAGGAAATAAAAATATAATGTCAAAAAATGTTTATATTGAGGTTATTCAAGCTCATAAAGTTCAAGTAGGATATTGAATTCTCAGTCCAATATGGTCTTTTATTCATCCATTTAATTTTCTTTCTATAATATCAACATGAGAATCAGTGAAGATCTTATTTTCTTTTTATTTCTACTTTAAAATCTCATCCTGGGAACATTATAAATAACTGTTTGAATAAACACATGTGCATGTACAAAAACACACACACAAACACACATACCATCACAAAGAAATGCCAATATGTACAGACATTGTGAGATTCATATCCACTTAGGGAAAAAATAAAAAAGTTCTTCCAACTATACAATATAATTGACAAATATACTTTAGCTCTTTACGTAATTTAAGTGTTAAATAATAAAACAGATGGCCGTGCTTAAAAAAGCAATAATAAATGCAATTTGGAGATAATTTGTTACTTGAACTTAACCCAACAACAAATAAATATTCAATTTATTTGTATGCATTTCAAAGGTCATCTGTTAAAAGTTTAATTCATTAATTCAATCCCTTAACCCCAGGCTGGTGTGAAAAAAGTGTTTCAGTTTACTGGTTAAATTGTAGGAAATTACTCCAGGTTTGGTGATGGTTATATTAAGCTCTCATGTATTATACAGATTAGTCTTTGGACTGCAATCTCTATTATTTTTTGCCATCAAACATTGTGATGGCTCCTATATCGGGGGGGGCAGTCATTATTTTCCTCTGAATTCATACTGTAATTTATTCCCTTTTTGAATTATTCTAAAATATCTATATTCATTTTCATTGCTTCATGAGAGTTTTAAATCCTTCAATTAATTGTGTATATTATGAGTAAATCTCAAATTAATAGCTCCTAAGTACCACAATAGTCATGTAACTTTAATAATTTTACTTCTTTGTTCAATAAGTAGCTATCCAGAATGATACAACTACATGTATACCATCCCCTTGCAAATGTTTCACAAATGTTCACTGCTCCCATGATGAATTTCAGTAAAAATGAAGCAATGTATCATTTTGCAATCTGAAAGACACCAGATTCTATCATTCACTCAACAACAAATCAGAGAAATTTCTTTCTAACATTGTGACCTCAGTCACAATCCAGGTTTTGGATTTGTGTAAATAAATTTGGGCAATAATTAAGCTGGAAATATTTTTTGCAAGGGTTGAAGGTACAGAAATCTCTGCCATACACCTTTGTGTTCCTTCATAGACCTCATCAGGGATAGAAGAGTTGAAGCGAAAATAAAATTTCACTTGGGGTTATGAATCCATGGCTTCTAAATTCATTCAGTGTGCTTCAAATTTGCCTCAGAATTCATAAATTACGTTTTCTACTAAGAAAGGAAATTAAATTCATGACACTCAAAGAATGTTTGCCTATATCACATTTTACTAGACACTAAAATAATACAGGCTACTGTGAGACACAGGAAAGCATATAATCTGTGACCACCAATGCAGAAGTCCAGGACTTCCTTACCATATAAGTGTGGACCATAGCCCAGAATAGAAAAATGATGTCCTCAATCATGTGTGAGGGACATTACCTTTCAAAGAGGTATTTAGAGAAGGGGAACATCTCCATTTTATACTATATAGCTGGAAATGACATGTATCATAGGTCATACACATGTATCCACTAATTCCAATATCTTTCCCATAAGCTACATATAGAAACCTGGTATGTACTCCTAAATACATTCCATGGATGAGAATTTCAGTTCTTTAAACTGGAAACCATAATCAGGAGATCTCATTAAAATTAATGCAATAATGTTTACATCTGATTATTTCTACTTACATGTTGTTTCCTCCAGACTGGAACTATTTTTCAGAGGACTAACTGGTAAATATTTTCCTTCTCAGGCACTTATAGGAGTGGGCAGATGTACATAGGTGAGTTAAAGATTTCAGAATGTGGTATGTATTACATTTCCTCTTAACTAAACAGATAAAAGTTGAGGCAAAGACATTGCACATATTAATAGAAAAGCATTTCAGCTTTTAGAAAGTTGATAAAGATGTTTGTGTCTCAATGACACTAAACAAAATACTCATCAGGTAAAATACACTTCCCTAATATTGTCTCTCCAATTCTTAGAAGGAAAATAAGTTGTGGTGGTTTGAACCTTTATGTACTCCCAGAAAAACATGCTATTAAATCTTATCCATTTCTGTGACTGTGAACTCATTGTAAATAATACCTTTTCATGAGGCTATTTTACTTAAGGTGTCTTTGGACAAACCCTAGCCTATCAGGATAGGTATTAATCCTAATTCTGGTGTCTAGCATAAGTGGAATGAATTCAGACATGAGAGAGAAAAAGCAACTGGTTCCAGAATAGAAAGCAATAGAAAAGAGAAGAAAGCTGATTCCAGAATTGAATGGAGAGACAAAGAGAGGCCACTATGTGCCCAGCCTTTTGACAAGTTGTGGACCCCAGGATTCATGGCATAAAGCCATAGAACATTACAGTCTTCAGAGAGAAAGCATCACCTTGATGATGCCTTGATTTGGAATTTCTTTTAGCCTCAAAATGTACGCAAATTCCTATTTATTAAGCCAAATGCATTGGCATTTTCTTGAGCAGCCTGGGAACTTAAATAGAGGGGTTGATAAAATAAGTTATTATCACAGGTAGAATTAGAAACTAACATTTGTTACTTTAGCTAGTTTTGGAGGCACAAATTAAAATTACCAAAATATTCTTTGTGTATAATTGTATTATTATTGCATTAACCAAATAATATCCACATGAGTATGGGTATTAATTCAGAGTTCCATTATGCAAATGATATCACATTATACTGTGTGTTTTCTTGTTTTTGTTTTGTTTTGTTTTGTTTATCAAACCAGTGTGATTCTGGATAATGCAAATTTATGTCAGCATGGTGTAAATCAATTTCCCATTATAGTTAGGACTCCACACTCTAACTTAATGAACAACTCTCTCTGGATTCCACTAAATATTTTTTTGTCAGATATGCTGTTCTTTTTATATTTTTATTATTTCTGGTTCCCTAATCAAAGAGATTTTAGCCAACACTAGCATAGTCTCCTTCCCCGAACATATGAGAAAACATCTTCCCTGATTTCATGTTGCTGCAATGTTTAGGTTGCCTCATTTATCACTGCAGCAAAATGGTTTTCATTCCTTCCCTGATACTTGATGAATTTGTTTCCTGTAATTAAAACATCGATGCAGAACTTCCAGGAAGATGGAGGATTAGAGAGTTGCAGAGCTCACTTCTCTCCAGAAAAACAGTTAGAAGACAAGCAAAATCTGTCTGTAATAATTGTTCTGGGGCTTAAGAAAGTAGGTGAGGACTTGGCAGTACCCAGAACAGAGAAGTGAAGAAAAGGAAACTCTGTGGTGAGAATCTGTAAGCTGCTGCTGCTGCACCCAACCAACATCCTTAGAGCAGATAATTTTTGTTCCTCTGGTCCTGATGGGCAGCTACAGATTAATAGGTCTTCACAGATCCATGTCTACAGTAAAGGAGAGAAGGAGGGACACAGCCAACTGCTGATCCCACTTTTGGCCAGCAAATTTGGTCTGCTGGACCCACGGTTTCCACACTTCCTACCTGAGTGGATCTACATCATTGCCTCCACCCAGGAGCCAGCAAAGTATTGAAGATAGCCTACTTTCTCAAATACCCTATTACTGAACAAAAATGGTTGCTGCCAACTTGGAGCAGAAATCTCTTTCTTCCCTGAGGAAAGGGAGGTTGTACCAAGGGAGGAGAGTGTCTTTGGATCAGCAAATTTAAATTGTGAGGGTTGGATCCTATTAGCCCACCCAGAGTAGGATCTTTCTCAGTCTTTGCTTTGACTTTGCCCACCTTGGTGTGCTTCCAGAGAATATATTCCCCCTTGGAAACTGAGCAGGGAGGATTGCTGAAGACCACCATCTGCTGGCAGGCCAGGAAAGTGTACCTCAGGGAATAAAAATAAAATAGGTATTTTCGTGACTTTACTGTCACCAAGCCCCCTTGGAAACAGGTCTGCACTTCACTAGTGGTTCCCTGGTCCTGTTTTGATCCACTAAACAGATCCAATTTAAAAACCATAGAATAAGTTGAACCAAGAGTGAAAGAAGAGTTGTAGCACAAAACAACAAAACACTAAATCCTGAGGCAAGAGAAAGAAACTGCTCATCAAAGTAACTACCATCATAATCATATGCTTACATATCAGCAAAAAATTGCAAACCATACTAACAAAGAGGAAGATATAACTCAGTCAGAGGAACAAATCAAAATGCCAGATCAAAAAAAGGATTTGAGACAAATAATCAATGAGTTTCAAACAAATCTCCTAAATCTAAAGAGTTTAAGGTAAATATGAATAAAGAAATAAAGGACATTAAGAAAATACTGGGTGAGCACAAAGAATAATTTGAATGCTTGAATAGAAAAATAACAGAGCAATGGCAATGAAGACAAAATGGATAGATGGAAAATACATTAGATGCATACAACAACAGACTTGAAACAGAAGAAAACAGAAACAGTGAATTAAGAGAAGGAGCAGCTGAAGTTGAAAAGACAGATTAAATAGACAAAAAAATGGGTAAAAATGAGCAATGGTCTTGGAAGTGAATGATAGCCATGAAGCTCACCAATATATGAATCATAACAATTCCAGAAGGAGAAGAGAAGAGGGAATTGACAGAAAAATATTCAAGGAAATACTGGCCCAAAATATTCCAAATCTTATGAAAGACATTAAGATCCATATATAAGAAAAGCAACATACTCCAAACAGAATAAATCCACATAAATCTATTCTGAGGCACATACTATTCAGAATGTCAAATGGCAAAGATAAAGAGAAAATACTGAAAACAGCAAGAGAGAAGCAATCCATTACATACAAGGGGTATCCAATAAGATATAGTGTGGATTGCTTATCACAAACTGTGTAAGTGAGAAGAGAGTGGCATGATATATTTTACATACAAAAGAGAAAACCTGCCAGCCACAAAATCGTTCACTCAGTATTGCCCTTCAATAATGAGAATGAGTTTTAAATATTCACAGATAAACACAAACTAAGAGAATTTGTAAACAAAAGGCTAGCTTTACAAGAAATACTAAAGAGAGTTCTGCAGCCTGGAAAGAAAAAACAGGAGAGAGAGGATTGGAAGAGAGTTTTGACATGAAGTTTATCAGAAAGGGTAACTAACAGGGTAAAAAGACAGACAAAATAAGAACTAACTTCTGAAAGCCAAATAATAAAATGGTTGAAGAAAGTAATGCCTTTACAGTAATAGTATTGAATATTCATGGATTAAAAGAAACAGACTTGCAGAATGGATAAAGAATAGGAGCCATCTATTTGCTGTATACAAGACACTTTCCTTAGACCAAATGATGCAAATAATCTGAAAGTGAAAAGTTGGAAAAAGATATTCCATGCAAACAGTAACTTAAAAAAAGCAGGAGTAGCTATAATAATATTGGACAAAATGGACTTTAAGTGCAAAAATGTTATAAGAGATAAAGAAGGCAATTATATATTAATAAAAATAACAATTATAATTATTTATGCACTTAATCATTGTACCCGAAAATACATGAGGCAAACACTGGAAAAAATTAAGGGAGAAATATATATCTCTACAATAATTGTTGGAGATTTCAATACACCTCTCTCAGCAATAGATATAACATCTAGACAGAGGATCAATAAGGAAACAGAGAACCTGAGCAACATGATATACTTACTAGATCTAACAGACATATACAGAACATTATACCTCAAAGCAACGGGATATACATTCTTCTCAGCTACTCATGGACCTTTCTCCAGGATAGACCATAGGTTGGGTCAGAAAAAAGGTCTCAATAAATTTAAAAGTATTGTTGAAATTATATAAAACACTTTCTCTGATCATATTGGAATTAAGCTGGAAATCAATAATTGGTAGAAAATGGAAAAATTTGCAAATATAAGGAGATTAAATAATATACATTTAATTAATCTGTGAATCAAAGAAAAAATTACAAAAAATCATGAAATATATTGAGACAAATTAAAATGAGAACACAACATATTTAAACTGGTGGCATGCAGCGAAGGCAGTCCTAAGACAGAAATTTATCAAAGCAAGCAGAAGGAAAGAATTAACAAAGGTTAGAGCAAAAATAAATGAAATTGAGAACAAAAGGACAAAAACAAACAAACAACAGAATTAACAAAACCAAATGCTTGTTTTTGAGAAGATAAAAAAAAAATCAACAAACACCTAAATAAGATTAACAAAGAAAAATAAAAAGGGAGAATATGCAAATAAATAAAATCAGAAATGAAGGAGTCATTTTTATGGACCACCCAGTAAAAAAGCATCATAAGTGGATAATATGAAAAATTATATGCCAGGAAATTAGACAAGTTAGATGAAATTGACAACTTCCTAGAAACACAGAAACTACCTACACTGACTCAGGAAGAAATAAAAGACGTTAACTGACCAATAAAATGTTAAAAGATTGCATTAGTCATCACAAATCTCCCACCCAATAAAAGAACAGGAACTGAAGCACAGTATTAATACAAATCCTGCTCAAACTCTTCCAAAAATTGGAGAAGAGGGAAAACCACTTAACTTATTTTATGAAGCCAAGATTACCCTAATAGTGAAGGCAAGTAAAGATGTTACAATAAACGGAAATTAGAGACCAATATCTCTAATGAATATAGAATCAAAAATTCTTAAGAAAATACTTGTAAATCAAATCCAACTGCCTAGTAAAAGGCTAATACACCATGATTAAGTGGTTTTTATTCCTGATGTGCAAGGTTGGTTCAACACAAGAAACTGAGTTAATGCAATACATTACATCAACAAATCAAGGGGAAAAACTACATGATTATCTCTATTGACTGAAAAAAGACATTTGACAAAATCCAGCATACTTCCTTGATAAATCTGAGCTCTTATCACTATTTAAGTGTTCTTCATTAAACACTAGTACTATATTGTGTTTAATCCACTACATGTGACTGGAGAGTATCTGCTGACTCAGATTAGCTCTTATGTTTAGGAGCTTTGGTTTTTCCACCAAGAACACACAGGACTTATTCCTCAGACATTACCATGTGCAGAAACTAAGAAAGAGAGGCATATAGAAAAGAAAACATTGATCTACATTTCCCAACTTTGGGCCCATCCTGGAGACCTCTTGAGGACAATCCAGGCAGGTGTGATTCTGGAAATATCCTGGTTCCAGTGGGTTACAAGAAAAGACTGCAGAAATAATTAGGACCAGGGACATCTCTACATGAAAAAGAAAGGATGGGGCCCTAGAGAAATAATATACCAAAGACATTACAATAAATATGATTCTGAATTTGCTCTTTAATATATGTATCAATTTGTGTCAATTAAGTAAAGTGATCTGGTAAAACAGCATTAAGTAAAATGGGGTTATGAGTAGGAATACAAAAAATGACATGTGCAATCATTTGATAGTACATAACACATAGAAAATAATTGAAAAACATTTTCTGATTTATACTGAGAGAAATATTTGCATGACACATTCCACTGCAATTAAAATGTGCTAACATTTGTTGAAACTTGACTGATCCATTTGATATTGGTGAAGTTTCAATTTTTCTGTGCTTCAGTTCCTGCTCTAAGAAATATAGATATTACCTTAAGGGTTGTTAGGAGGATAAATTTAGTCACTGAAAAAAGGGGAACATGGGGGAGAGGTGAATATTTTGTAAAATGGGAATAACTTTTTTACATTTAAATGCCCATGGAAGCAATCTAAAGCTACATAAGAGTGAGGAAATGGGAGTTAGAAAGAGAGAGAGAGAGAGAAAGAAATGAAGAATGAAGAAGTAGAGAAGAAGAGAAGGAACCAGAGGAGAAGGGGAAGAGGAGGAACATGAAGTGGAGAAGGAAGAGGAGAACTGGAGGGCAGAAGAGAAGAGAGGAGAGGAGGGAGAGGAGAGAAGAGAGGAGAGTCAAAAATACAGGCAAGCAGGGTGGGTAATATATACAGATATCTTACTGAGAGTAATTTCTCAACTTCATTCTTTCTAATAGATTCTAATTTTGTTCCATTGTCAGGTGGCAATATATTTGAGCAAATTTGGTTCCACCCCAGGCTATAGGTATGAATATCTATTAGGCTTAACTAATTATGTTCATGATATTTCCCTTCATAGTGATTGATCTAGGGATAGGCAAGTGACACAATTATAGGCATTTACATAAGAGAAAAATGATGGAAGTCCATGAATATGCTTCTCTGTTCTTAAACAGAGAGTCATGAGGACAACTTTCCCTTTTCTGAACAATGCCTTCTTCAAGGAATGTTGGAATTATCACCAACAGAGACCACTGAGCTTTTGGATGGAAAACTTTTGGACTGTCACAGCTAACAATGTATACAAATTTTGAAAGGTCCTTGCTAGATTGTTATTGGATTTTATGTGAAACTACTTTTATTACTGAAGGACATAATATTATTTTGAGAACTGAAATACACATATATCTTGGATTATATCATAATCATTCAGCAGGTAGGGAAATGAACAGTAGAATTCCCTTATTAAACCCTATAGAATTGATAAATCAAGTGCATTTAAAACAGGGAACCCATTGCATAGTGAAACTAGTAGTCACAGTTCATTTGTGCCCTTTTTAAATTCTGCTAAGGAGTTGTCTAACCTTAGCTAATGAATACCTCCACATGATCAGTTATTGGAGGATGCCTAACAAGCAGCATAGTTTATAGATGGTGGCTCAGGAGCACAGGTTCAGCACTTACTCTGGAAAAAGGAAGCAGAGAGAGCAGTAGTTTGAAGAAGAAATAGATCATTCATTCAATGGGCATAATTATTAGCAGTGTTCCACATGGCATCACAGAAAATGGATGATAATAATACACATGGTATAGATTTTACCTATACTCTAGCAGTGGCCAATATGGTTTGGATAAAAAGTCTTTAGATGATGAAAATATAAAAGGAATCTTGGGTGAAGTGTCCAAAGGAGGGTCTGTGTACTTATTCATTTAAATAGTAAGAAGAAGAAGTAAATAAATACTTATAAAAAAGGAGGTCAATAAATGAATAATGTAATAGAAAAGGGTAATATTACTTTGGTGCCTCATGAGCAAGTGTAGTGGTTTGAAGCTCCGTGTACCCCAGAAACACATGTCCTCAAATTTAATCTATTCCTGTGGGTATGGATCCATTTTAAGTAGGATTTTTGATGAGGCTACTTTAGTTAAGGTATGACCCACCTCTATTACTGTGAGTCTTAATACTTTTACTGGAGTACTTTATAAATGAAATGAATACAGACGTGGAGAGAAAGGCACAGAAACAGAACCTGAAATTAACTAAACCTGAAGATAATGGAGAGATCAGCAGATGCTGCCATTGCCTCGCCATGTAGCAGAGAAGCCAAGGATCACCAGCAGCTGGTCTTCTAGATGAAAGCATCACAATGAGGATGCCTTGATTTAGGCATTTTATCCACATCAAATTTGTAAGCAAATCAATTCCTGTTGTTCAAGCTGAACTATGATATATGCTTTAAGCAGCCTAGCAAACTAAAACAAAGGGTAAAAAATAGAGAAAATATTATTACAGTTATATTTATAAAAACCAACAAGTGAAACTAGTCTCCCACAGAAGCCTTCCCCTGAAGTCACAGGATGGGCTCCCATGAATAAAAAAAAGTGTTCTTTCTGTAGAGTTCTATGGATGTAGCCTAAGAGTGAAAAATATCTTGTGGCTGAAGCCTTTGCATAATTCTAATTTTTCTTTAAATTTTGTTTTCATTTTACAGTTTACGTCCATTATTGAAGATTTTTTTTGAGTGAACATGTAGGAAAAATACCTCCTGAATATGTACAAAGGACTTCATTAGACAACACATCACCAGGTCACTGTGCAATTATTAAACTTAGATGAATTCCTGTTGAGAAAGTTGCCCAGAGGCTATAGATATAACCTATCTGCTGCATGCCTGACTTGTCATAAAATTTTATTCTTATTTATCATAATTTTTCACTTTGAGGGCAATAATCAAAGTAAAGAATACATGGAAAAAGAAAACAACCTCATTTTATACTTTGCTCCAATGTCTTATGATGGTACTGTGGAAAGCCCTTTGGCACACTCAAGGTAAGTACTGGTAAATGATACCTATATGACATTATCCTGGGTAATTCAACATTTTCTGGTCCAAAACATATATTTGAATTGCATTTGAGCAATACATATTCGAAGACAACATACTTGTTGGATAAATTATCATAAGCCAAAACACCATATGATACCCTTCATAATGAAGGCACAGCTCTAGGAATTCAAGCATAATTTGCTTTTCTGAAGAGAGCCATACTAACACAAAGGACTTATCTACCTTTCTTGGCCACTTAGAAGGGATGCTATTTTGCAGAAGGAAGTACAATATGGCAAGCAACCTGGACAGATATGATAGTTGTAGAAAATTAGATAAAACAATATCAAAAATATGAAACAGCATACCAGGAAACAAAGATGAAAATTGTCATGCATATTAATCCAAGAGGAGCTGTGAAGTATGCTCTTTAAATGGATTCATAGGTAGCTCAACAGCAATGGCTTGTGAATTTGGCAGGAGGAACACAGGAATGAATGTATTGGAATCATTTGATCCCCTTATCTTGGGGGAGTGCATGAAGAGATGTAGTGAATTGTTTAGGTATTTTCTAACTGCTAAGGTCCCACAATCAACTAAAACCAGAGGTAAACAAATTGGTCAGAACTGGAACTCTATTAAATTTCACTAGGAATTTACTGGTTGGTGGAAGATGGTCATTTCTTAAAGGTTAGGCTAATTAGGGATCCCATGTCAGTACAGTCGTTTAGTATGAAACAGGGCATAAGGCTAGGCACTAGGGAACTCAGATCTGTAATTGACTGAGACTTCACACTTGATTTATACTACAATCTATGACAATTGGATAGATAGGTAAAGGTCAATTTTGTCAAGAAAATACTGGCATAATTCTAAATGACTTATTTTGTAGTAATATACTTGGTGTAATACTGTAATAATTCATAGGGTGAATTTGACTGATTTCAGCAAAATATATGATAATATTGATATTGATGAGCAAATGTATTGGGAAATTGTATTAAAACCTCCACATTATGCACATTCAATGAAATCTGAATGACCAGGGAAGGAATAAGTATTAGTTAACAATCAATTAATTGTTGCATTAAATAAATATACCCATATCTTTCATATAGCTAAAATTAGAGTGGTGAGAGGAGGCAAATAGTTGTCTAACTTGTGCATGATTAAGAACAAGCTTGTGCTGGCATATTTGGAAAACTGAAATGCTTCTTAAAAATGATACCAAAAACTTATTTGGTGGTACAAATTTTAGAATTTGGACAGTTATTCATGTGATTTTTCTGTTCTATAAATGGTATAAGATATGCAGAGGAATAATGATCATTAGTGGTTTAAGGAAAAAGTTTCACCATTTTCAGAGGATGGTCTATACAGGATAGAGTTATTTCATAGCTCAAAGGGAAAGGTCTGGGAACACCTGGTTTTGACCTTAGGCCAGGATAAGTGCAAAGGGATTTAGTGTTTTTTTTTTAATAGTATACTTTTTTATTTTTTAAAGATATTTACATTAAATAAATTTTACATGAAAAAATATGGCAGATACCCATATGCCCCACTCCATACCCTTTTCACATTTTCCCACATTACAACATCCTTCATTAGTGTGGTACATTTGTTACAATTGATGAACAAATTTTGGAACATTGCCACTAAGCGAGGATTATAGTTTACATTGTAGTTTACACTCTTTCCCACAAAATTTTGTAAATTATGACAAGATATATAATGATACTGCAATGTCATTCATGTCAATTCCCAAGTCCCAAAAATGCCCCCATATTACACCTCTTTTTTCCTCTCCCTCCCCTCAGAACCTCCAGTGGCCAGTGTCTCCACATCAATGATAACAGTTCTTCCATTGCTAGGATCACAACAAGTATATAGTAGAATAAGAGTAAGTCTATTCTAGTCCATCATTAATTCCCCAATCCTGAGGATTCTGGGATGATAATGTGTTTTTGTTTTTTAAGACCAAATATCCCTTGATAAATGCTAGGACATGTTTCTTTTTAAGACAGCTTTCATCTGATTAAGTGGCTTGACAAGAGGGACACAATTACCCCATTGGGTACTGTGGCAGTTTGATATTATTGATGAATTCCAAAAAGAAATACTGATTATGTTTGTAAACTCATTTGTTTCTCTGGGCTAATGATAACCTTATATTGTATTGAATTCAGAGGTTTTCTTTTATTTGATTTAATTATGACTAGGACTTTGATTGGGCCACATTAATAGGACGTTGATTTACCACCCACTTGGTGGGTGGGGACTCACAGAAAAAACAACAAGGCAGAGGAAACAGAGTTTTAAGTTGGAGCCCCAGGAAGTAACCACACAGGAGAAGAACACAGAGCAATAGAGATGGCTCCATAGACATAGCAGAAGCCCCAGGAAGAGAGACAAGCTTTTAGCCTGATAGTTTACAGCTGGTCTCATGGAGCAAGCAAAGCAGCTGAGCCTGGAGAGAAATGAGCGCTGGGAGAGAGATGAGACTTTTCTCAGCCTACAGCTCATATTGGAAGAAGCCAGGACCAAGGAGCCTTGAGAGGAAGAGGAGGCCTGAACCCTCACAGATATCGCCTGCCATCTTGAATCAATATGTGGCAACAGACTTTGGTGAGGAAAGTAACTTATGCTTTATGGCCTGGTAACTGTAAGCTTCTACCCCAAATAAATACCTTTTATAAAAGTCAACAGATTTTTGGTACTTTGTATCAGAACCCCTTTGGCTGAAAAATACAGGTACATAGGCCTTGCTACTGTTACCTAAAATATAATATCCATGAAATGATAATTTTTTAACAAAATAATTTTGTTGATACATACTAATAAAGCAGAAATCAATCCAAAGTGTACAATCAATGGTATTAGGTGTAATCACATATTTGTGCATTCATCATTCTTAGAGCACTTTCAATATTCTAATAACAAAAAATAATAAACAAAAACAAGGAAACAAAACTCATCAACTCTCAATCTCTGTATGCTTCCCCTGTCATACATATCTGGTATACTTTTTCCTTCTCTTTAGTATATTTGTATATATATTTTACAGAAAGTATCATATATGCATTATCATCCATAATCATATTTTATGTAAGATTTTACTGTCATATACAGTATCATATTACAGATTTTAGCTATCCTTCTAGTAATATACATGACTTTAGACTTTCCCTTTCAACCGCTGTCATACCCATACAATAGTACTTCTAGTGACAAACACCATCATATGCTTTCAACATTTCTATTCATTTCCAAAGATTTTCAAAAAAACTTTTTACCAATTCTGCATAGATTAAACCTTAGCTTTCCATTCTATACCCTCCTAATAATTTCTGGTGACCTATATTCTAATGATTAACACCATAAGTTTAAACAATATATTTATTTCATAATAACACAAACATATAGTATTTGTTCTTTAGTGTCTGGCTTGCTTCACTGTGCATAATGTCCTACATGTTCATCCATGTTGTCATATGATTCATGATTTCATTTCTTCTTACCACTGCATAATATTCCATCATGTGTATACAACAGGATTGTTTCTAACTTTGGGCAATTGTGAATAATGACACAATCAACATCAATGTGCAAGATGTTTGTTCATGTCTCTGCTCTCAGTTCTTCTGGATGTATACCTAGAAATGGTATTGCCAGGTCACATGGCAAGTCTATATTAAACTTCCTTAGGAACTGCCAAACAGTCCTCCACAGTAGCTGCTACATTCTACATTCCCACCAACACTGAATAAGCATTCCTATCTACCCACAATCTCTTCAACATTTACCATTTTCCAACTTTTTCTTAGCATCCAGTCTAATAGGTGTGAAATGCTATTGCATATTAGTTTTGATTTGCATTTCCGTAATCACCAGTACTGTTGAACTTTTTATCATTTGTTTCTTTGCCATTTGTATTTCTTCCTTAGACAATTATCTTTTCAAGCCTTTTGCCCATTTATATTATAAAAAGATATTATATTATCTCTTTGTATATCATCGATATTAAATCCTTATCAGATATGATTCCCAAATATTTTCTCCCATTGAATCTGCTGCTTTTTCACCCTCTTGACAAAGAACGTTGATGTGCAAAAGTGTTGAGTTTTGAAGCAGTCCCATTTATCTGTTTTTTTTTTTCTTTTGTTGCTCATGCCTTTAGTGTAAGGTTTAAGAAACTACTGCCTACCACAAGATCTTGAAGACGTTTTCCTACATTTTTCTTCTAGGATTTTGCTGTTGTCACTTTTATATTTAGGTCCTTGATCCATTTTGAGTAATTTTTGTATGTGGAATGAGATACAGGTCTTCTTTCTTTCTTTAGGATATGGATATCCAGTTCTCCCATCGTCATTTGTTGAATAGACTATTCTGACCAGGCTGGTAGGACTTGACTGCCTTGTCAAAAATTACGCGACTGTAGATATGAGGGTCTATTTTTTAGTTTCTCAATTTAGTTCCATTGGACAATGTGTTTTTTAATCCCAGTATCATGCTGTTATTACTACTGTAGCCAAGTAATTTGCTTTAAAGTCCATAAGTGAATGTCCTCCAACTTCGTTCTTCATTTTTAAGATCTTTTTGGCTATTTGGGACCACTTACCCTTTGAAATAAATTTGATAATTGATTTTTCCACTTCTTCGAAAAAATGTTCTTGGGATTTTTATTGGTATTTCATTGAATCAATAAGTCAGTTTGTGTAGAATTGACATCTTAACAATATTTAATCTTTCAGTCAAGGAACACAGAATGCCCTTCCATTTGTATTACTCTTCTTCTGTTACTTGTATCAATATTTTGTAGTTTTCTTAATACAAGTCCTTCATTCTTCAGTTAAGTTAATTCCTAGATATTTTATTGTTTTAGTTGCTATTAAAAATGGAAATATTCTGATTACTGCATCAGAATGCACATGCATAATGTATGGAAATGCTATTGATTTTTTGCATATTACTCTTGTATCCTGCCACTCTGCTGAACACATCTATTAGTTCTAGTAGCTTTGTTGTTGAGTTTTTCAGGAGAGTCTCTATATAAGATCATATCATCAGCCAATAGTGAAAGTTTTACTTCTTCCTTTCCTATTTGGATGCCTTTTATTTCTTTATCTAGTCTAATTGCTCTAACTAGAATATCTAGCACAATATTAACCATTGGGGAATTTGATGTAATTATGAATTCCAAAAATATAATTGGATCATGCCTGTAATCTGATCTGTTAATCTGGGCATGATTGAATTATGATTAGGGCATTGACTGGGCCATGTCAGTCAGTAGGGCATTGAGCCCCACCCCCTGGTGGGTGGGGAATTGAATGTAAAAGGCAAGGCAAAGAACAGAGGAGAA